>JAGMWU010000068.1:89517-121096 GCA_018697195.1 Certhia americana | reverse complement strand
ATAAGAAACCAAACAACGGAAAAAACCCTCAACGTTGTTACAGGAACAAATTAGAAATAAATTGTTTGTTGTCTGGAGTTCCCCTCAAAACCACCTTCCTCAGAAGTGCATCCAGAGAGCATGTTCTTCCCTCAGGGCGTGTTAATGAAATCCAAGCTGCCTCAGAGCTCTTCCCAAAACGTGCAGAGACCAAGCAGGAACAGGAACTGATGGTCTCCCGCGGCTCCCGACACCTTAGCAACGAGGAGGCTCCATGTGCTACTAAATTATTTGGCAGAACATTTCCTTGCCATCAGCCCCCATTTCCCTGCATCCTGGGGTTATTTATTAATATCCATTATTTTCCTTGAAGCACTGAGCTGCATTTGGGCCCCTCTGTCCCTTTTCAGTAAATCCTGTGAATGAATAGCTTTCTCCCTCAGAAAGATGGGCCAGGTTTTGCTTTCAACAGCATAAACACGGAGCTGCTGGAACAGGAGGAATTTGATTCCTACCCCCAAGAATTTAACTCAGATATCTCCATTAGCAACCAAAAAGCATCTGCTACTGCAGTTATCTGGAATCCTTGAAAGGGAGGCTGAAACACAGCTTGGTGGTTCCAGGATTGCTGGTTCTCCACCCTTCATTGCATCCCACACTCCATGGAAGGCACAGCCTTAACAATGCTCTGAAATTGTTAAATTACCCCTCCGAGCACTAAACCAGGATGGGCATCAGTTTTGCAGCTTCCCTGCGGTGAACAACCATTTACAGCCAGAAACCCCTCTCTCATTCAGGGGGAGAAAGGCTTGGCCTTGACCCTGTGTGGGTTTAGGTTGGATTTTAGGAGGAAATCCTTCCCTGTGAGGGTGGGCAGGCCCTGGCACAGGGTGCCCAGAGGAGCTGTGGCTCCTCCATCCCTGAAGTGTCCCAGACCAGGCTGGATGGGGTTTGGACTAATCTGGGATAGTGGAAGGTGTCCTTGCCCATGGCAGGGGAGTGGAACGAGATGATTTTTGATGTCACTTCCAATCCAAACCTTTCCATGGACCTCTGATTTTTTTAACACAACATCCGAGTCTGGGCCAACCTGTTGTTGTCACTTCATGCACAGAACACAAAGGCAGGGACACTTTGCAGTGTCTCTGTCCCAGAGCTGTTCAAGGATGTAAAAGAAAATCTTTGTGCTGAGTGTTCTAAGCACTCCCAGTGCTCAAGTACAGCTCATATCTCAATTATACAAAGATTTTTTTCTCACCAAAAGCAGCTGGGATAATTCCCACATCCCATAAAACACTTGGGTTTATTTGGTCAGTAGATCACAAAGTTGGGAGGTCAAGTGCCAATATCACACAGCATTTCCCAGGGATTATCTTTTCCCTTAAGCTTTTTATCTCCTGCAGTACAGAACTGAGAACAATTCCAAAATTCAGGCGCTATCTTATATTTGGTACCTATTATTATCTGGAGCTGCGTGAGATATACATAACAAAAATCCAATCCTTCCATCATTTACAATCTCCAGGCAGTGAGCTCCCAATCAGACCTCCAAAGACTTTTTTATTCCCAGCAGTTAAAATAATACTGAAGCAACATCTTTTAATGCTTCTTATCTCTCACTTTCCCTTTCTTCCCCCTTTTTTTTCACCCAAAACTGCAGAGCCTTGCAGTAGGCATAGTCATATTCACTTCCCCTCCCCCCTCATTCTGCTTTTCCTTCCTCTTTCACATCTTCTGCAAATTGTTCCAGAGAGGTAAACAAGGAACCAGAGTCAACATTTCAGTGGCACATTTCTGGGTCCAAGTTTCTATTGATTTTGGTGGACTTTGGGCCTGAGGTCATTGCCCGGCATTTTTGAACTCCAGACTTTTGATGGAGGGCAGCTCCCAGAAGGGCCAGCTGGACACAGGGAGACCTTTCCAGCCTGCCCTTTCTCTTTAGAGCCAGGAGGGAGCTATTAGTTGGTCCCTGTAATTGTTAGGCAGCGGGACAAAGGTGGAAAGGCTGCAGCAGGGTTTTCCTGACTCCCGTTTTTGACCTTTTTTTCTTTTTTTTTTTTTTTCCCCCCCCCATACTCTCATCGAACTTCATGGAACCAATCTTTCCTGTTCTCCCAGTTGAATTCCAAGACCTGACTCCAGTTCTGTGCAGTGAGGAAAGGGCAAGGACAGAGTGAGGGTTTCTGATCTGGGTCAGCTTTCTGTCCCTGCTGCTGTCCTTGGGGTTAGAATTCCAACTGTGCCATGTGAAAGGCACAAGATCTCACTATGAGCATCAGGCACCTGTGGGATACAGGTACACAAAAATATGTGGAAAGGAAAAGGAATACAGTAAAAGAAGAGCCAGGTAAACTCCTGAATGCCAGGATCCAAATGACTCCACAAATAAGGCATTATTATTCTGAGAAGTCACCGCTTTTTCCTCAGCTGTTTTACTGCTGGGATCTCCAGGCCTGTCCAAAACACCCAGGAATATTTTTTGTGTTTGCAGTCACATCCGGCTTCACCCACCACAGTCACCCCGTCTCTTGACTTGCCTCCAGGAACAGACTTTCTAAGGGTATTTATATCCTAGGAGGGATTTGCACAAATTCCCCTCTGCCTACCTTCTAAGGGAATTAACAGGATTTAAGTATTTAGTTGCTTAGAAAGAATTTCTTGAGGTGCCTTTCACCATATGGCTGGATGCCATCCCAGGTCTCACCATTCCCAGGACAGCAAATTCATCAGGCTTTAGAGGAATTAATGTCCCAAAAAGTGATCACGGAGCTGGAGGTCACCTGTCCCCCCCTCTTCCACAGGTTCCACAACTGCTGGAGTGGGAATGACACAGTGAATAGGAAGCACATCCTACTCCTGGATCTCACACAGTTTCTCCTGTTTCCACTCCAGGATGCATTCCAGGCCTTCCATATCAATCCCACCTTGGTGCAGAAGTATCTCAAACCGCTGCTTATTGGAGAACTCGCTCCAGGGGAGCCCAGCCAGGACCGAGACAAAAATGTGAGTATTTTTTCCTCAACTGGGGTTCAGAGTGGCTACTCCCACCATTTTTTCCCTCTTGGGATGCTCTCCAGAGGGGGAGAGAAGTTCTCAGTGACTGAACATCTCCACGCAGCCCTAGTTTCTTCCTGTCATGGATTCAAGTATATGTGGAAAAGGGGTGACACTTTTGTCTGTACAAACCTTTTCTTTCCCACAGAGCCACCAGCAGCCAGTTTCTGTCAGCCCATTCCAGGCACCCAGGCTGGACTGAGTCCATCCTCAAGGAAAATGGGAACTGAGACATGTGGAATGGGAAACGTGCACCAGCTCTGGTGACTGTGGTCCCTTCTGCTGCTCCTTTGCTGGTGGCCAAGCTCCAAAACACACGTCCCCAGATGTCCCCATTTTGGTGGCCTTGCTAAGGATCAGCAGGCGCTGCCCATCCTCAGGGCAGCTCTGTATCCCTGCTCATCCATTATTCAGGCCCAGAGTGTGGCACAACTGGCTCTGGCCAGGAAACTCAATCCTGCCCCATTGTTTGTGGCTGGCCATGATTGTGATAGATCTGTATCACCCACAATAGAGGGGACAACGCTGGCCCCCAGTGACCCAGGAATGCTCCTCATGGATGGCTGCACAGGAGCTGGCCCATGGATTGAATGGATGACAGGTGATAGTGGGTTCTCATTACCAGAGCTCTGGAATTAGGCACAATAGCACTGAATTCCCTCTTGCTCCAGCTTCTCCTTAGGGCTTAGGAAGCTCATTCAGACAAGCGCTATCAGGTGATGTGACACTCAGCAGAGCTTGGGTGGTTGAGCCAGAGGACCTCTGGCTCCAGGTCAGGATGTGGGCTCAGACCGGCCTGGATGATTATTCATAGGAATACAGGACAAAAAGCTGGAATATGGAGCCAGGGTCCTCAGCAAGGAGCTCATCCTTCCTCCATCCATCCCACAACTCAGTCAGGCTCACTTCCAAGCCTCACCCTGCTCTTGCCTGTCCTGTTGCAGTCCCAGCTGGTGGAGGATTTCCGGACCCTGCGGAAGACAGCAGAGGACATGAACCTGTTCCGAGCCAGCCCCTTGTTCTTCTCCCTTTACCTGGGCCACATCATTGCCATGGAAGTTTTGGCTTGGCTCATGGTTTCCTACTTCGGGACCGGCTGGATCACAACCCTCATCCTTTCCTGCATCCTTACAACTTCCCAGGTGACAATGGGAGATCTTCCTCACGCTCCCAACACACCCTCCATCTCCATTTCTCTCCTGCTTAGCTCTGATTCCCAACACCTTCCTATTTGATTTCCCCTCATCCCAGGCCCAGGCAGGGTGGCTGCAACATGATTTTGGACACCTCTCTGTCTTCAAGAAGTCTTCTTGGAACCACATCGTCCACAAGTTTGTCATTGGACACCTGAAGGTAAAGGGAATTAGGGAGCCAGGGAATTTTGGGAATGCATCATTTCAGCAGTGGCAGAGTAGGAAAGGGGGGCTCTCAACCTTCCCAGAGTGAGCAAAGGCGCAAAAAAAGTTGGTGACAGTTGCTCATGGAGCAGCCTGGGCTAGTGGAAGGTGTCCCTGCCCATGGCAGGGGTTTGGGACTGGATGAGCTTTAAAGTCCCTTCCAACGCAAACCATTTCAGGATTTTCTGGGAAGACCCAGTGACTTGTAACTAGCTCAGAGTGTATTTATTCCGTGTTCTTTCAGTATGGATGATCCTTAGGGATCCCTCTGTAAGCAGCAGTTTCATAGCAACCATCTCCACCACTCCCTGCTTGCTGCTCTTTCCAAAGCAAATCCCACTTTGGCCACAATCTGAGTCACACCACTTTAGTTCCTGTAAAGGATTGGGTAATCCCACCTTGGGAGCAGCTCTCTGTGGATGAAAACTCCTTGTTCTCCTTGCCCAGGGTGCCTCTGCAAACTGGTGGAACCACCGCCACTTCCAGCACCATGCCAAGCCCAACATCTTCAAGAAGGACCCAGATGTGAACATGCTGCACATTTTTGTCCTGGGCGACACGCAGCCCGTTGAGGTAAGGAAAACATGGAAAACTACTGTCCGAGAGGGCCTCGGAGAGTGGTTGCACAAATCCAGGAGTTGGCTCCCATTGTTAGACATGACTTACACAGGCAGGACTTCCAGGAATGCTAGAAAGGAAATGCTTAATCCTGGGACTTCGTCTGGGACGCTGTCTGACGCGAGTTTGGAGCCAATCCTTGGGCTAAGGAGCAGCATTGACTAGTAATTCCCAATCCATTTCCTGTGCTGACCACAGGAGAAAGTGTCCTGGGTTAACTCGGGAAAAATAATGTGGATGGGACTGGAGAGAAAGCAAAAAGCTGCTAAAGGCCACTTCATCCTGCTGGCCTGAAGTACCAACATGAGGGGGGAATACGGTGCTCCTCAGCATTCTAGCAGGAGCATTTCAAAACTGACCTTCCATTTCCATAGCAAATATCTTCCAGCATCAAATGATTCTAATCTTAATTCAATCCACCCCTCCAGAGCCAAAATATTTACTGTCTGCTTATAAAAACCTACCCAACGCACTTAAATCATGGTGTTTTTCACAATGGGACAAGGATTTCTAGTTTTAAAAACAAAACCCCAAGAAAATGGACAAGCAGCAAAGACAATGCAGGGAAATATAGCGTTAAAAATGGTTTCTCAGCCAGATTTTGTATTATTGAGAAAGCAGACCATGGTTCTACTACTTAAAGGAAAACCTAAACATTTGTGATAACAAGGAAAACTGGATTTCTGCCTCAAAATATCTGATATTAGGCCAGAATCAGTCTATCCCAATATTCTCACACTGGTATAAAATCCTTTTCCAAACAATGCCAAGCACACAGCCTTGCAGAGCTCAGCCCAGAGGGAATAATGTACCTGATTTATTGGTGTTACAAGCCTTCCCTTCCAAAAAATCAGACTTTATGCCTATCACATTCATATTAGTAAGGATGGAGGTGCTGGCATCTCTTCTCAGAAGAGTGAACTGCATTAAAATTCCATCAAGTAAATAGAAATTATCTTTAAAAATGGAGTTACACCTAACACAATGACAAAATCAGAACATTTAATCACAACAAATCTCTTCTTACCCACTGGTGGGAATTCAGTCAGAACTCCCTGGTCAATAAATTAAGAATTATTGCAGAAGGTCTGCTTTTACCTGAGACTGTCCCAGTCCCAGGCTGAGCTGTCTCTTTGTGTCCTGCAGTATGGCAAGAAGAAGCTGAAGTACCTGCCTTACAACCACCAGCATGAGTACTTCTTCCTCAGTGAGTATCAACCCTCCTCTCTTCCCTTTTCCTGGAATGCCACTTGTCCTTTCCAGTCCTTACCATGTGAGAAGTGCAACTCCTCAGTTCCCAGCTCATCCCACCCGTCCTCAGGACCCTGTGCAACTCCCAAAATCAGCTCAGGGATATCCAAACACCTGGAACATTGCCCTGTAGAGCAAGGGAATGTAAAACAGCTGAGGCTGGGAATAACCTCCATGTGAGAAGCTCCATGGAAAAACTGCACGTTCCCACTTCCATGGAAGCAGTCCTTCATGTCACACACCTTCCCACCCCTCTGATGGCCAAACCATTTCCCTTTGCCTTGCAGTCTTCCCGCCTCTGCTCATCCCTGTGTATTTCCAAATCCAAATCATCTCGACCATGATCAGGCGCAGGTTCTGGGCGGTGAGTGAAACATTCCCTCCATCCTTACGGGGTCTGGAAACCAGAAACTGGAGCGGAGAGGGCGGCCAGGGGGCAGGCAGGAATTACCCAGTGTTCCCAGCAAGGACATGTTATCCCAGATGGGCCAAGTGATGCCTGGTGTTTTCTCTGTCCCCTCAGGACCTGGCCTGGGCCATCAGCTATTACCTGCGCTACTTCATCACCTACATCCCGTTCTACGGCGTCCTGGGCTCCCTGTGTCTCCTCACGTTTGTCAGGTAGGGGATCAAGGGCATCCCTGCTGCTCTCCCACCCCTCCAGTGCTGTTTGAGTCTGGCCTCAGCTCTGCTGTGTCCCACTGCTTCCCTTCCCTGTCAGCATCTCCGAGTTCCAGCTCCTCTGGTGCTCTTCCTGCATCTTCCCCTGCCCCAGGATGGTCCAGCCAGGATTCTCCTGCCGTTCCTCCTTCCCTGTTCTCACACAGTGCTGATCCCACTTTGGTCATGGCTGGACCCTCCCAGAATGCCTCATCCCACCCTCTTCCCAGCTGACTGTGGATGCTCCAAGTCTGAAATCAAGCTGGGAAACTTATCACAACCAGACCATTATTCCCAAAATTTTTGATGAAACTCCCATGTGCAAGGAAAAAAAAGCAAAATTGCCAAATTTGATCGTGTGCACTTGCAAAAAAACAAGCCTGGAACAAGGATGATTCCACGCAATTCCTTGTCAACATCCATCCAAGTCTCTGCTGCTCCCACTCTAATTACCTGATGTCCTCATGTCCAGCAGAAATTGTCATGATTTTTCCTGGTGTTGCAGGTTTCTGGAGAGTCACTGGTTCGTGTGGGTCACTCAGATGAATCACATTCCAATGGAAATTGATTCTGAGAAGCACAGGGACTGGCTGAGCTCCCAGGTAACTGGGAGGGGGGAAAACCACCCTGACTCACCCCAAAATGGGATTTACTCAAAGTGTGTGAGAGTTACCACCACCCCTTATTAGGATAGAGTGTCTTGTCCATGACTTCTCCCACAAAGATGTTCTTCCCCAAGCCAGTGCTGGGGAAAGACATGGGATTCCAAAGTTCTGCAATTACTTTGACAATCAAAGTAATTGAGTACCTGCTCCTGGAGGCAAGTTGAAAGAGGGGGTGAATGTGGTGAGTGAAGCTGGATGTGACTGCAAATCCAAAAAACATTCCTGTATGTTTTGGCCAGGCCTGGAGCAGCAATAAAGCAGCTGAGGAAAAAATGTTGACTTTTCATTTTGGAGCCTGTCTTTGTCCTGTTGTTCTGAAAGATGAGTGATTGAGTGCTCCCTTTCCTCTTTATTCTAGAACCATATTCTTGATATTTTGTTAGTTTTATCTCCCTGCAAATCCAGGTAAAATGTGTGAGGGAGGAACCCAATCAAAAACTTGGTTGAATTTTAAAAATTTTAAGAAAAAATATTTAATTTTATGATCATTAGTGGCAAGAATACCTAAGAAATATTCTCAGAATATTGCACTTGAGGCAAACTGGGCAATAACTACACGGGGATGGGGAAGCTTTGTGGCCACGCAATTTCCTCCTGTTTTCCACCTTGGTCTCCTGTCAACCCTCTGATCTCCAATGGGAGACGCTGAGATTTAGGAATCTGGGACTTGGGCTGCTACATCACTTCACCACCAGTGAGAGTTTGACTGCCTGAGGCCCTGAGGGAGGATTAAATCTGCACCCAGCAGGCCCAGCATGGCAGGCTCTGCATTCCCAGAGTGTAGAGATTATTAGAGATTATATATTCCCCAGAGCTCAGGGAAGAGGCATTTCACCCTGATTTTGTGATGAGCCATCCCTAACGCTCACAGCTTTCTCTCTCCCTGGCAGATGGCAGCGACCTGCAACATTGAGCAGTCCTTTTTCAATGACTGGTTCACCGGGCACCTGAACTTCCAGATCGAGCACCAGTGAGTCCAGGGCTGGGATCCCGAGGGCACTCACAGCTTGTCACAGCCCAGGGGAGGGAATTAGGAGGTGGGGCAGGATCGTATGTCAAGGAAACAGAGTCCCAGACTACATAGGCTTGGAAGATGTGGCTGCCCCATCCCTGGAAGTGCTCAAGCCCAGGCTGGACAGGACTTGGAGCAATGTGGGATAGTGAAAGCTGACCCTGCCCATGGTCGGGCAGGAACTGAATGAGCTTAAAGTGCTTCAAAGCTTTCACTCTCACAGCCTTAATTTAGGGTTTAATTAGGAGTAGTCATTATTATTATAACTGGCACCTACCAGTTACAAAGGCTGTGGGCTCAAATCCCAAGCATTCACCTCAGAAAACTCCCCTCCCCTAAAGCACTCCAGTGTTTTACAGAGTGTGGGACTGTGTAGGATGCTGGGTACCAGGTTCCAGAAAAAATATGGAAAACAGGGCCATATGGACAGTCTGTTGCCAATGGCAACAGTAAATGTTAAATAAATGGCTTTCAGGCTGGTTTGGGAGCCAGCTTAGGAAATTTCCATGGAAGAGCATAGGGTAAGGTGCCCCCAAAATCCTTCTCTGCCTGCTTCCAGGATTGGAAAAGCAGGTCACTAGGAATTCAGTTCAGCAAGAAACAAGATTATTCCCAGAGGAATGGGCGGTCATCTCTGAGGCTGCTCCCTCACTCCTGCTGCCCTCTCATTGCACACATGCCCCTTCTAGCACAAACTGACTTTCAGTGTGTCCTGAGCATGGCATTGCTTTGAGGCATGACAGGAAAATCAGTTTTCACCACCTCCTTGAGACAGAGGAGTGTAAAGCAGGGGTGTCTCTGTGCCTCCCTTCCTTTGTTTGTGCAGCTTGAGGAGGAGGCACCAACGATGAGCCCCTGAGGATGCAAACCCTAATGCCCATCCCTTGTCGCTTGTCTCGTGAGTTTTCTCAGCTTTGTTTAATCTTTCTCTCCTCTCCAGCCTGTTTCCAACAATGCCACGACACAACTTCTGGAAGGTGAAGCCTCTGGTGAAGTCATTATGTGCCAAGTATGGAGTCCAGTATGAGGAGAAGCCTCTTGGGAAAGCGTTCGTAGACATCGTTGGGTAAGGCCTTCCTGATCCCACCTGCCACTCATTTTTCCAGGGACACCCGATATTTTCTAGCACAGAGGATCCAGGACATGGCAGACCCTTCAGAAATTTGTGTTGTTGCTGTCAAAGTACCAGACACTTGGCCTTTAGATGGGTACAAACCTGATGGTGGCATTTGGGGCTCAGCAGTGCTGGGGTCGATCTTAGAGGGCTTTTCCAGCCTTAATGATTCGGATTTGTCTACCACCCCGTTCTGACAGCCGGTGGCTGTTGGGAGCTGCCAGCGGATCTCCTGCTGCAGAGTGAGATGAATCAAAGGGAAACAGGTCAGGTTACAGCCCCTGCTGTGTCCCCTGAGAGCTCTGCCAGCAGCAACAGGCAATTCCCTACAGGCAGAGCTGGTGAGAGTCTAACAGTCCTTGTCAGCAGCCTCGGTATTAGTGTTGCTGTCTCAGTTCCTCCGAGGGGAATAATTCATGGCAGGGAACATGAGAAAGCTCTGCAGTCCAGGCACCTCCTGCACAAACCACTCTGAGCAGGGGCAGATTAAATTGGGGTGGCCACCATGGGCGGGAGAGCTGTTTCCAAACCTGCTTTTGTCCTCAAATCCAGCTAGGACAGGGCCACCCAGCACCAAGGCACAGCAGAGTGAAGCCTGGAGTCTCCCAGGAGAACTTCCAGCCCTTTCCAGTGCCTAAAAGGGCTCCAAAGGAGCTGGAGAAGGGCTTTGGACACAAAGTCTGGAGTGGTCTGGAGTGAGAGGACAAGGGGGAATGGCTTCACACTGACACAGGGTGGGTTCTATGAGTGTGATCCTATGATTGATATTAAAATTCAGTAACAGCCTTCATTGCAGGGAAAACATGACAGAAGCAAGATTCCCAAATTTCTCCTTTTCTTCCCACAGGTCCCTAAAGAAATCCGGAGATCTCTGGCTGGATGCTTATCTCCATAAGTGATCATGAATCTTTCTGGGGAGGTGTGAGTGACCGGGAGGGATGGGGGGGCATGGGGGGGATCACACTTGTGTCTTTTATTCTCAGATCTCAGTCTAAATCCATGGTAGGAGGGGAGTTTCCTATCTTGTCAGCTGCTTCTGGTGCAGGCCCAGGCAATCTGTTTAATCCAGGCAGATTTAAAATGTGCTCCAGAGGGTGGAAAGCGAGGCCAGCAGCGCAAGGAACAGAAGGTTGGGAGAGGATGATGAGGAACATTTAAAAAAGGGGCATTAATATCTGACCTTGACCTTCTTTTCACAAGATATGTTCTCATTCTGCCTAAACCACACAAACTCTGATTCACTCCTAAGTTTTTAGGCCTCAGTGAGTGTTTGCAATCCAAGGACACCCCAGTCAGCTCATGCCTCTTCCCAGGTTTGTGTGAAAGAGGAATCACATCCCACCAGGATGGGACTGGCAGCTGCTGGACTGTGCTTCCAGCCGTGTCCAGAACCCAGCTCCCTCCTTTCCCTGCCTCCTCCCCTTCTCTAATCATAGCATCCCTTTAGTGTAAGCTGTGACCCTGGCCCTGCACAGCTAACCCCTAACCATAGCAAGGTTAACATAGCCACGATTTTAGGATCAGCCCCTCTTCCCGGGGGTCTGTAGAAGATTTCTGGGTTTAAACAGCAAAATGTCCCCTTCTCTTTAATGAGCAGCAGGTCTGGCACAGCAAAAATGCCACTGAATCACACAAAAGACCAAAACAGTCACACAAGCAAAACGTGCTAATTGCTCTTCAGTGCTCCAGGGGAACCACAAATGGCCTTTTCACCATCCTGCCCCGAAGAAACCCAGAGTTCTGCCTGTCTGCACATGCCTGGCAGGCACCAAGCCTCTTCCTGCCTGCCAAAGGCCAGGAGCCATGGCACTGTTCACCCTTCCCTTGGGAACAAGAGAAAAGGAGGAATCCTCCCCTGCAACAGGAGGACTGCTCAAACAATCAATCCCAGGTGGAATCAGCCCTGCCCAGGCTGTGCTGCTGATGTGAGACCTTTGGAGAACCCTCTTACAAATTGTCTAAAACTCAATTTTCTGCCCAGCACCTGATTACCAAAATTCACTAATGTCTTATCAGGAGATATGGTTGAACAGCTTCTAGGTGCTTCTGGAACAGGTAACCTGAGCCCAAATAAATCCAGGAGTCCAGGTTCAGCTGCAACACAACAGAAGAGATATTTGGTTTAGGACAAAGGGCCATGGTTCCAAAAGCAGCCTCCAGCTCCAGCATCTGCCTGGCTGCTCCCTGGAAACACCAGGAGGGAGACTCTGGTTTCTTTGCACGCCTCATTACTTCCCTCAGCTCTGAAACTGGATCATCTCTATCAAATCCCTGAATCCTAGCAGCATCCCACAGAATCAGCAAGGTGCGTTTCATCATGAACAGAGACGACTCTGGGACTGTGGCCAGCACTGAAAAAAAAACCAACCAAAAAATGTATTCCCTCCCTGCCTTCTTTGAAGAATAAAATGAGATTTTATCTTTGCTTACAGATGGGGAATTCAGCATCTTGCAACTTCAGCAAGCAATACTTATGGTTTGTAAAGGGCTTGTTCTGGGGGTCTTGTTCACCCAAGTACCACCAGGAATGTTTAGGGTGAAAAGCTACATAAACATCCTTCTGAATGCTGAGATTTCCCACGCAGGTAGTAAGGAGCTAGCCTGGAATTTGGCTAACCTCATCAGGACTGCCTTAATTTGTGCATCTCTTCCTTGAATGTACCTCACTGTGCTCCAGTAAGGATGACCATGAGTACAGTGGCATCAGCAGTGCAAGCTTTTAAATCTCCAGCTTACTCTTCTGACAACCGTTGGGTTTTTGTTGTCTTATTTCCAGAGTAAATATTTTCCTCCTTATTTTCCTCCTTAGCCCTGTCCCCTTCTTCTCATCTCACCTTTCTTCTTGGGAAACTCTTTGGGTTGATCTTGGGGAAAGATCAGCACTTAGGTAAATGGGCATTTTTTTCCCAAAAAAAACTTACTAGTTTTTCAGGCAAAGCCTCTCTGGCTCATACAGCTTCTTCCTCTCCTTCCAAAAAATCCCAACGTTCTGTCTTGGAATTTCAGCTGTTTTCTACGTGCCTTGACTCCTTGTTGACACCACATCCCTGCAAGTGTTACAGGCCAGTTTGGATGAGGTTTGGAGCAGCCTGGTATAGGGGAGGTGTCCCTGTCCATGGCAGGAGGATGGAATTGGATGATCCTTATTGTCCCTTCCAACCCAAACCATCCCAGGATTCTACAAGCTCTCCATTCTTTAACTGGAGCAGGTCAAAGAGATCACTGACAAAGAGCCCTGGAACTCTGGATCAATCTGCGTTGTTGTTATTGTTCTCCAAGTAAAATTAGGTTTATCTAGAGATATTCCAAAAGTTTCAATGAGACTGGAAATGTAGATGGATATAAACTTCCCATGAGCTTTGTCTCCAACAAGGCAGCAATGAATGAGACACAAGCAGGTTAAAATCTGCCGTCGAAATGACCAAAACCCCAAATTTTCAGCACAGCTTTGCCCAGCTTTCTGAGGACTCTTAACTAACCAGTTTTTCTGAAAATAATGAGGTGAAATCTTGTCTACTTTCTGTCTTGATAAAGGCAATTCATTTGCACTGTAATGAGACACAAATATGAAAAAATAAAACTTCTAAGCCAGTAAGAGGTGCTGGGAACCTGCCAGGGTTTATTGAACCCAGCTACACCACAGGGTAATGGGGAGCTGGAAACACAGAGCTGGTTTCAAGGCAGAGAATCAAACAGCCAGAGAAGGACTGGAATTGTTCTCCCCACTCACTGTGGGGGACTGGAGTAGGAGCTGGAGGACCAGGATGATTGAGGATGATGCCAGAGAAAAGCACAAACTGCAACAAAGAGAAGCCTCTGGGTGTTTTTTTGGGAGGAGAGATGGGAGAAGTGTGGGAAGGTCAGGGGTTGGTTGGGGAGGGATGCATGAAAGTGAGAGAAAAAATACTTGAGGGGTGAAGGAGGAGGAATTTGGAATCAGGTGCTCCATGATCTCCCAGCATGGCTGGAATCTGGCTGGAGGGCTGTGCTGGAGACACAGGTCAGGACAGGGCAGAGCTGGGGCTCAGCAGGGGTGGCAGGGACTGGTGACATCCACAGGCACCTGGGAGTGAGCTGGATCTCACACTGAGCCCCCCACAGCCCTAGGGGCAGGGACTCACTGCCCCCAGTTTTAGGGAGAGGCACAGTGGGAATTAGGGGACTTCATTGGAGTTTTCCCTCCAAGCATGGATTTGAGGAGTCTAGATCCCAGCTGCTCACTGAATTAGGGCTTGGGAGGCTCGTCAGGACACATGTCCAGGCACCATCATTCCCTGCTGTAGGGGCTGAGCTCTCTGGCTGGATTTGAGTCTTCATTAGGGCAAAGATAACCTTTTCCTTAGTAGATGCTTTCCCAAGAAAGCCTTCCTAACAAAGCCCTAACATTTCCAATGTTAAAACAGCACACCCACATTCCTTATAGGACAGCTCCTGAGTTTTTTTAATTCTTAAAAAGAAAAAAAAAAAATCCAGTAACTCAAAAAGAACATTTTTTTCCTCGTGTATTCTACCACTCAATAAAATCATAACTATTTGTTGACCATACAAATGCTTTATGTGTTTTTTTCCGGAGTCACTGGTGCTCTGGGAATTTGTTCCCTCTTGGAGTTCCTTCTGCCATATAAACGCACGAGCAGGTGGCATGGAGATGCCAACTAAGCAAGTCAGGATGGGGAATGTTACCATCCATGTTTTGCTCTGAGATCAAAAACATGTTCAAATTCAGAATTGTAAAGAGTCAGGGTAGGATTTGACATATAGGGTGATTCAACCTCCAATTTCAGATTTAGCCTTGTAACTATTGTTTTTTTCAGCAGTTCAAAATCAGATCCCAAGCCAAGAACACGGTGGAAGCAAACTAAAAAAGGACCTGGGAACAGACTTGCTTATTATGGCTTCCCTTGGTTTTCCTGGGGCTTTTTATGGAGGAGCTGTTAGCCAGTGAGTGTAGAAAGTCCTTTTTCCACGTCATGTGGTGAAATTAGTGGAATTACTTTGATACCATTGACTTTAACAGCACAGATGGATTTCTTTATTAGCCTGCACAATCTCAGGATCAAGGCTGCTGCCTCTCCTCATCCTGGGAACAAACACCAAAGGAAAGGAGATTTTCCTATCAAGGATTTGCCTGACCTCTCACACTCAGCCTCCAGACTGTCTGAGGAGGCAGATGAGAACAAAATTGTTGTGGAAACTTCACAGTTTTCTTAAAGTCCATTTTGTGCCCGTTCACGGCTCATCCTGGGGTTTGGTGAGCACCTTGCAGCAGGTGTTCCAACCCACAGCTCCATGTGATGCTTTGGTGGGTTTTGGGTCAACACCAACTGTGGATTTTAGGTCAAAACTGTCTTGAGGTCAGCCCAGAGGCTTTAACAGAGCTGGTTCTGCCAAATGAACCCATTGAAACCTGTCCCATCAGGTGGAAGGGCAGGGAAACTCACAGGCTGTCCTGGGTCAGGAGACAGTGATGGCCAGATTATCCTTATCTCTCCCCTAAAACCAACATGGAGCTTGCCAGAGTCCACAGGAATTGCTGCATAGGCAAACTCATCCTGCCCAAAAGCAGGTGCCACGAGGTGTCACAGAACTCAAAGCAGAAAAAGTCCCCATTTTTAGGGCTTTCATTTCATCCCAGAGCAAACAGTTCCCCTGATGCAAACATGGCGAGCTCTTACACAAATAATTAACTGCTACAAATCAATAGCTTCATCCATGACCAGTATTGCTTTTTTAAAAAATCAGTTTTTATTTACTCTGCAAGGGCCCAGTTCTAGAGGTTTCAGGAAAATTCTTCACAACACAGTTTGTGTGTGGCATCAGTGAGGGGAGAAAATGCTTCAAGGTGTTCAAATGTACAGTTTTTATCCCCTCCAAGCTGGCTTTGAACACTTCTAGGGATGGGGCAGACACATTTGTGAACTTCCTTCTTGCAACAGGTTTTTAAAACTCTGTTTAAAAAAAACCAAAACAAAAATAACCCCCAAAACAACAGCAAGCCCAGCCTCTGAAAAACCCTCAATTTTTTTCCAGTGTTCGTGCTGGGTATGTCATCTTGTCATACATAATTTATTGAAAAATTAGCCTAAATTCCTCAAATATCACACAGAAACACTTCCACACTGAGTCCTCCCTACACCACCCCTCTGTCCTGGGGATTCTACAGAGCAGGGCATTGTTGGAGCTGCTGCAAGGTGAATATTCCTTTCACATTTTCAGCCACACACTTATTATCCATTTGGAAAGCATGTTGTAAAGAAGGGAATAATCCAGAATTTCAGAGCAAGCCAGGAGGTTATTCATTCCCCCCCAGCAGAACATAAACTATAATAAGTTTATAATTATATAAATAAATAATAATATAAAATAAAACTAAAGGTGCTACTTGCCCCCCCACAGAGGCTGGAGGGTACAAACCTAAGTTTCTCAGGGGTGAATGATGATGTGTTCTAGAACATCCTGTGTCAGAACTTCTCCACTTTCTGCCAACCACTGAGGTTTGAAGGTCAAGCCCAGGCTGCTCAGGTCGAGGGAGGCTCAGCAGAAACTCGAGAAAGGAGTGGGAAAAGGCCAAGAAGAAGGATCCTCACCTGGAAGCACCACCTTCGCCTGCAGCATCCTCCTGAGCACAGTTAGGTAACTCCCCAACTTCTTGGCCAGGTGCTGGCTGTGGGGATGACAATGAGAGGATTAATCACAGTAATTGCCTGTGATTGCACCCATCCTCCTTGGATTGGGTGTGGCTGGTTCACCCGCCTGATTCATTTAATTGGCCTCAATTAGCCCGGCCTTCATTAAGCAGCGGTTGGGTTTTCTATAAAATATAGGAGCCATGTTGCACTTCTCTCTGTGTGTTTTGCTCCCTTATTGCTTACAGATGCCTGATAAAACCTGGAAGTTTGGGTTCTGAGCTGAAGATGCTGTTGGTTTCTCAGCTGGAGCCAGTTCCTGATCTGGAAATCACTCAGAGCTGAAATTATCACCCTTTGCAAGTCCTGAAACCTTTAGGCCACGCTTACAACCCCAAATGGAGCAAAGCAGCACAGCCTGTTCTTCACCATCACCCTGGCCAGGGGGAACAGAGTATGAAGAGAAATCTAAGTGCTGTTGCCAATCCCAATTCCATGCCTTGCTCATTCTTGTCTCCCCTAAGCTAGAGCTCACCAAGTGCTAAAACTGAACACCTGATTTGGTGAAGGTATGCGAGTGAAATGGAATCCAACAGCACTAGAGGGCAAGGAATGGTGAAGCCAGAGTGTTCCAGCAGCATTCCAGCACCATGACTCCTTCCACATCCCTGCAGAAAATCAACAACTCCACAGTAACAGAATGTCTGGGCTTGAATGGGGCAGCAGGAGCTTGTGGGCAAGTCAGGAGCTGGATGATCTTTAGAGATCCCTTCCAGCCCAAATCATTCCCTAGGAAAGTTTCTGTCTGCATAAAATAAAATAAAGAATTAAAAGCAAAGAGACATTGAGCCTGCTCTGCCCTGTGACGCACAAATGAAGCAAACACAAAACAGAGGGCAGAGATTAAGAAGCAATTTCCTTTCTGCAATGTCTCTGTAAACAGAGAGGAACAGTTTTTAAGGTCTCTATCGAAATATCTAGTCAATGGTTTCAGAGAAGCTCTCCTGTATGTGGTGGTATTGGGACAGGGATGAGTCCCATGTGCTGCTGCAGTAAGACAGAGAGTTTAAGTAATTTGTGTATTTTGAATGTGCAAAGCCAGGCTTTAAAAACCAGCATGGGGAGGAGAATGTAGTGATGCCCAACTGCTGACAACAAAAAATTGGTTTTTTGGGTTTTCCCAACTCAGTTGGTTCAGGCACTACTCAAACACAGCCCACAAGGTCTTTTCCACATACACATCACTCCAGTGTGAAATGAATCAGATTTGGAACCCAGTTTACTTCTCCTATTAAGGACTAATGTCTGCCAGAGCTGCCAAGATTTTGGGGTGGTTACAAAACTTCCCATACCCAAAAGCACCATAGGACCATCAGTCACTGCTCCAGCTCTCCTGAGACATTATTTACCACGGCCCTCAGTTTGATAGAAAGTTGGATTGGTGCTTCCCTCCTCCCTCCTGGTTTTACCAGATGGCACTGGTGGCCTGACAAAGGGGAAGGTCACCAAAGGCAAGGGACAAGTCACCTCTGTCCAGATGCTGATGCAGAAAGAGCAAAGGTGTCACTGAGGTGACCCACCTAAGTGTCTATTGGCATGAAGCACCTTAAATTGACTCTAAGATGATTAACAGAGCAGAATTAGCACAGTGAGCCAGGGGAATTAAGGGCAGGGAGCTGTCCTTGAGCCAATGCCATGGCTACATGAGCCAGAGGGAAGCCTGCAGCCCCAGAGCCAGAGAGGGAGCAGAAACTGGAAGCATTAGCCGAGTCAAAGGCTCAGGATGTTCCATGTGGATATCCATGTGGATATCCACATGGATACCCCTGGAAGCTCTGTGAGCAGCACAGGTCTGAGTGCTGGGGTTTGTACTGCAAAGCTTCCTGTACCTCCTGCTTCCTTCTCCCAGCTCCCCTCTCTGGCACAGTCCCACGACGAGCTGTTTTGGGACTTCTACTCCTGCACAAATGGCTTTTCCATCACTGGAGTTGCTTCTAAGTAACCAGATTTGTCCCAGTGACTCAGCTTTTCCGGTGCAGCTGATGTTTTCTCCTACAAGGGGAATTGTTTCAAGATTAAGCCAAACAAAAGCTAAGGAGTTCCTTTTCCTTCATAAACTTTCCCTGCTATCCCTCTGCTCCATCATTCCAGCCAGTGCTATCTCATCTCCTGAGCCAGGACACCACTGGCAGCTCAGATTTATCATAGAATCCCAGAATGGTTTGGGTTGGAAGGGATCTCAAAGCTCATCTCATTGCGAACCAGGACACCTTCCACTCTCCCAGGTTGCTCCAAGCTCCATCTAGCCTGGCCTTGGACACTTCCAGGGATCCAGGGGCAGCCACAGCTTCCCTAAGCAACCTCTGTCTGGGCATTACCACCCTCACAGGGTAGGATTTCTTCCCAATATCTGATCCAAATCTACCCTCCCTCACCCTGAGGCCGTTCCAAAGCCATTTTCCCTTCTTCCCTCACACCCAGCCAACAATTAGGCCAAGTCTGATTTTCTCTAGATTCCCTTTCCCTCCTAACCCACTCCCAAAGGAGGTGAAACATTCTCTGGAAGTTATATAAACCAGCACAAAGTCCAGCTGCCTTCTCAGGCTGGCTAAAGTCAACCTTCCAGCTCAGCCCAGTGAGCCTCACACAAACATGGGAATATTGACGTGATAAACAGCAAATCCGACCTCTTGGCTCCCTGCACTGGTGGCACCACAGGGATTTGCTCCTATTAGGAACAGGTTGCCTTGGCAGAGCTGGCCAGCCCCAGCCCTGGGTGCCACGTGCACACTGAGAGCTGTGCCAGGACATCTGACTTTTTCCTGGCAGGGCCTCGCTCCCTGAATGTCCAAAATGACTGGAATTTCCCCGTGGCTGGCTGAGTGCAGCCTGGGATCTTCGCTGCTTTGATGGATTCATCCTGCAGGAAAGTTGGGAAAGCTTGGAAAGTCCTGACTTTTCTGAGGCCAGCTGCTTATTGTCTCTCTTTTCCTTGATTGCACAAGGAGCAAATAATAAAAAAAAAAAAAAACAAAACCAAACCTTTATTTTTTGGTTCCTGGGAACAGGAACCATCCGTCTCCGTGGGTGTGTGTGGACAGCCTGACCAGCTGTGCAAAGACAGTCTGATTTACAACCCTGAGCAAGCCTGGAGTAATTCCACAGGCAGGGAAAGGACACAGCCAGCAGACACAGGGAACTGCCAGGAGCAACCAAATCTCTCTGGTCAAAATCCCAGTTGCTCAAATAGTAATATCCAAATGCTTAAAAGCACCTTATTGTGCACGACACTAACCTCCACCATCATCCGAATATTCCTTTTCTCTCCCAAACTTGAGGGAAACAGGGATGAAAACAAAATCAACCAAGTCAAGCATATCTTTAAAAGCAGGGTTTTTTGAACTCCCATCCCTCTGAAGCTCTTCATTTCGGTCCAGGACAGGCTGGCAGACCCTTTGTGGGGGCAAACAGATGCAAGGAAGATTGCAGGAGGTACGAGAGGACCCAGAAACTCTGCTCAAACTCTGGTTTATTTAAGAGGAGAAAAACAGCAGGCAAGTTCTGGTGGAAAAGGTTGGGAAAAGGCAACATGATGTCTTTTCATACCTCAGAAGTTTAGGAGCCAATGTGATAGGGAAGTTTCCGACAGCAATCCCTGCTGACATTATACGGGAAGATCCAGACACAGCAAAACATTCCCAGTCTCTCACCAGACCATCCCTTACAGAAATGCAAATCCTTCCTTTCCTTTCCATTCTCCAGCTGACCAATTCCCTTTCCCAGCAGCACAGGGAAGCTGCAGGAATGTTTCCCTGTCAAGAGGCTGGAGGGAGAATCAGGAGCAGGTGGAACCTGGAGATGCTCCATTCTCCCAGGAAGACAGGGAGGGAATGAAGGACAGTCCGTGCCTGGGCTGCCTGTGCCCTCTCGTGGCTGCCTGACTGTGCTGCACAATCAGATTCTTGTGTTTTTTTTAATTGAAAACGAAATTAAATCCTTTTTTGTACACAGCTCTGCCACTGTCATCTCCCAGAGGGGATGAGATCTTCCATGTCAATGTACAGAGTCGAGCAGGGAGGAGAGCAAGTGGTTTTAGTGAAACCAGAGCGACCCAAAACCTCTGCCTGCTGAGAGGAGAAGGGGGAGACTGATCAGGAAAGAGGAAGAAAGAAGAACCTTCAATTACCCAGCAGTGCTTCAAGCCAGCAAATTAAAGGAGACACAGAGGAGCAGGAGAAGCCCCAGATTCCCTCAGGAAGAACAGGTACCTGCTCAGATGAATAAAAGCATCCTAAACCCCATCCTGTAGGATTTTCACTTGCACTCCAAGCACCCCAACCCTCCAACTCCAACCAGGCTTGTAGAGGTTAATGGCAAATGTTTATTTTCCTTTATGAAAGAGCAGGGTGGAACCATCCCGCCACTAACGGAGTGACTTCATTTTCCTTCACAAATTGTTCTCTCTGCTTCATTTGAAATGCAAGACAGACAAGGCATTGCTCCAGTTCCTTCTGTCTCTAAGTGCTTTTCAATGTGACACCGAGGGGGAAAAAATATCCCACAAGCCAAAACACCTCCTACCCAGAGAGATCCTCTCATTCCCAGTGCTGCAATGTTTGTGCAGTGTAGCAGCTCACGGCACAGGAAGACATGGAAAGATTGAAAAGACACGGGGAAGAGATGCAGGGAGAAATTCCAGGGGTGGAATTCACCTGAGCTGAAATCCACAGCTGGGGAAACCAAAGCTGGGTAATTTCTCTCTCCCCTAGACAAAACCCAGCAGCACAGTGGAAAAAAATTGAGTTCCTGCTGTAATGTCCTTCAGGGGAGGATGGAATTACAGAGCTGAGGATGGGCACCAGCTTGCTGAGGGTGGCAGAGAGACAGGGTGACAACCCTGTCAGAAGTGAAAACCCCAGAGTGGGTGATGGCTGAGCTGATTCCAGAGTCACTGAAAAAAAGGCTAAACTAGCTACAAAATACTGTCATGGCTTTAATAAACCTGGGTCTGAGTTCAGGATGTGTCAGGCCTGTACATTCCTACAGCTCCAGTGACATCCCTCTCTCCCAGAACATTCTGGGGCAGGCAGGAACCTCAGCCACATCCCTCATGTGTACACAAAGAGGTCTCAGATTCCCTCACCAGGGAATGGCAGCCCAGGAAAAGTTGTGATTCCCAGTGGACAGGCATCTCCAGGTCTGATGTAACACTGGGAAGGAATCTGGGCTTTGGGACTGCCCAGCCTGGGCACACTCCTCCTGGAGACACAAAGGACCCAACCTGGGAACACGAGTGCTGCCTGAAGAGTGGGAACAGGACTTCCCAAAGCTCCCTCAAGAGCAGGAACAGCTCCAAGGCTTGTTTGTGGGTGAAATTTGTGTTTAGGAGCATCATGGGGGACTTCACAGCACGGGCTGTCACAGGGTCCTGCATCTGCCTCTGACAACGGCAGCAGATTCCCTAGTCCAGGGGGAAAAATCTCTCAGTCAGCTGGGAGTTAGGGAATTTCCCTGCTCCCTTTCTTCTGCTGGAGGCCCCAGGTGCACAGCTCCAGCCATTCCCCAACCTGCACAACCCAGTGCCAAACATCCAGCTAAAAACAGGAACAAATCTCTCTTTGTGACTCTACTGGCAACAAGCTGCTCTCACAGGCTCCTTGAAAAGGAACAAGGAAGCACTTGGAAACAAACTGTTCAAGACTGTTGTGCTCTGCTGGCATTTTCAGGGCTGCTGTGGTCAGCAGGACCTTGGGGAAAGCACCCTCCACCCCAAAAAACTGAGTGGAACAAAGAGCCAGCATCTGTCCTGACAGACTGGCTCACAAGGAAGGTCCAGAATTCCCACCCTGCACAGGCCTGGCCTTGGGTTCTGCCAAAGACGGCTGCATATAAAAACAAAATGTTTAAAAAAAATGGATATACACTGCATATAGGAGACTTCAGAGTCCATGGATGGCCATCCTGGAGCAGCCAGGGCCAGCCCAGCTCCAGGGGCAGCATGGCAGTTGCATTCCAGTCACACTTGGAGGAGTGGGACAGCTGAAGGTGGTACTTGTGCCTCTTGCTCCTTGCTCCAGGCAGAGGGGAGGTGGGAGGGAGCAGGACAGGCACTGCACTCCAAGCCCTTCTCCAGGAGCAGTTTCCTTCCACACTCAGGGCTCTGTTTACATCTCACTGGGATAAAATCCAAGTTTGGCCAGAGACATCTCCCTCCGGAGCCGCATGACCTCCCAGTACATCAGCTCCACTGCAAAGCACAACGGGGGCAGAGAAGGGGGAAAAAACACCAAAAAATCAGCAAGGAGGGCACAGCTGGCCACCAGCTCCTGCTCTGCTGTGCTCCCAGCATTCCCAAAGGGGAAGGAAGCAGGAGAGGCCCATCAGGTCACCCCTTAGCAGCACCACCCCAGAGCAAAGCTCCCAGGAAGCTGATAAGCAAGGCAGAGATGCTCCACTCCTGCCCTCACACCTTTCTTTTGCCATTTATCTGCTTCTCAAAGCTGGCCCCATTCCCATCACTCCAAACAGCTCCTCCCAACTCCTCCCAGTTGCCTCCACAGAAAGCATCCCACTGGAGCCAGCTCTTACCATCCTGCCTCACCAGGCCTTGCTGGATGTAGCGGATGTAGGTGAAGAAGTTGCACACTGCTGTGATCTGAGTGAAAGAGGGAAGAGGGAAAAAAAACCAAAAAGGAACAAAGATTTGAGACGTTACTTTGGTGCAAATGACGAAAATGAGTCAAACCCGTGCACATAAAACAACTTTCTGTGGGATCAGCTCTTCAAAAATGCAGCTCAGGAAAGAATTAACTTCTAAAATCCTCCATTGAACAAGAGCCCCAACAGCAACATTAACAAATGATCCACCTTTTCCCTCCCCTCCACAGAAAGGACAGTTTGTTCCCACAGCCAGGCAGGATCTAACTGGAACAGCAACAGCCTCTAAAGAGCAGAAAATTATTGTGTTTTACAAAGGAGAATTAAATAATAACAGTAAAGCCAAACAATCAAAGCTCTGTACTGAATGAAATCATGGCAAGTGAACACACTGAAGGTTATCTGAAAGCAGAAGGAAGAGCTGGATCTGCCCCCTAATTGTCAACCAAGAGCCAACTCAACCTCAGGAATGATCTCAAATCCCAGAGTTTTTCCTCAGTTCCAGGGCTGACCCTCAGGAACTCGTCCACTGCAGCGTATGGAGTAAATTTGGAAGGCACCCTGGGGAGGTGAAGGACTCACCCTGGCCCTGCAGGAAGGGGAAATGTAGTAGTAATTCCCAGAATCCCCCAGCATGATCCGGTGCTTACAGGTCCTGGGGAGGCCGCTCAGAGCACATTTCCTGCAGAAAAAGGGAAAAGCACTTCAGCAATCCAGTTGCACAGCACAGATCCAGTAATTCAGCCACCTGGAGAGATGGAAGTGAGAGATCAGAGGCCACCCCTGGGTCAGGCAGCGTGAAGGAGGAAAAAAAACCCAAAACCTTGGCTGATATTCTTTTGCTCCTGGAAATATTCCCTAAATGGCAAGTTTAGGAGACTTTAGGTGAAAGGTCCAAAGTTTTCCCTGACACACACCCCAGAGGAAACCACAGGAAATACTGAAGAGGTGAGGCTGGAGCAGAGCACAACCAATATGCCCTGGTCTCTGCACATGTCCCCCACATTCCAGGGCAGGCTCAGGTGTATCAGCTTTCTCATCAGTGAGATGTAAACACACTGGCTGGGCACCAAAGCTGGCCTCCAAACAGGTAAATCCAGCATTTGAGAAGGATTTGCACATACCAAGAACTCAGAACAAGCCAACCCCTCCTTGGGCAGACAGGAAAGGAGCTTGGCTTCCCAATTTTGAGATTTCAGAGGGTGAAAACAGCCTTTTCCAAACCATCAGCAAGTGGTGCAGCATTCCTTTATTTTCTTCCCTTTTCTCCTGCTATTTGCAAGGCAGATGATTCCCATCACCACTTTAAGCAATAAAGCAGAATTTTCTAGTGCACAGTTATCACCACGTTCCTCAGGGACTCATCAGGAAGAGGAACATTACTCCCAAACTGCAAAAAAAGCTTCTCTGGGGAGCCACAGGAGGTGACAGCAGGGGGGACCTGATGTTTCAGAGAGCTCCTGAGCTTGTCCCTGGGCTTGTTTTCCACTGCTCTCAAGGCAAACATTAGCCAAGAGTGGAAGCACGGGTTCCAAATGTCCAAACGCAAGGAGAAGTAATCATTGACCAAATATTAAAACAACTTAAAGAGATTAAATTCCCAGGAGGTGCAGGATGACCAAAACCTTTGTAAACAAGATACCTGTAAGGAGCCACTTGTTTGAGTATTGCAACATCCTGGAAAAGAGTGACTCTTGCATGATTGGTACCACTTGGTGTAAAACCACAGCTATCACAACTAAACTAACCAAAATTGCCATAAAAATCAGTGTTTTGCATCATGGAAAAAAGGGAGCAAATTCCTTTTGAGTCTTTTATTGCCAGTGGGTTCCTTTCCATCCTGCCTGGGTGGAATTTAAACAGGGTTAAAAGGTTAGGTCAGCTCAGCAAAAGCATCCAAGCTGCCACATGGCGCTGAGTTAGTGACTTGTTAATGCTCCAGAGACCTTTGATCACTGGCTGAACAATAAATACTTCACTTACGTTATGATTTGTGACCGGAAGCCACTGTGAAGACAAAAAAAATATTTCAAAAAATCAAAAGGAAACTGATAAGGATAAACACAGGATGGGTTGTTTGGGGAATAATTTGCAGGAGAGTGGTAGGAAACCTGCATGTGCCTTCTGTCACAGCTTGGAAGAGTAAGAAAGGACCTAAATTTAATATCTGAATAAAATCCCTCCTCTTTGTCTGGAACATCACATCACTCCTGTTAGAGTGACCCCAAGCTGCACGTCCCACCACTCCGTGACAGGGGACATACCAGCAACAAGGAGGGGACAAGGTCCTTACTTGGGGCCACCACACTCTTCTGCTGCCACCTTCCCCACAGGGACAGTCTGGGAAGCCACTGGCTCGATGGTGAGGGTGTTCTGCTCCACAGCCACTCGCACCAGCTCCGACAGCTGCAGCAAAACAAGGGAGAGCAGGAATGAATTCCAGGAAGGGAACGCTCCAGAGCTGCCAGCTGCTCCTGCTTTCCCAGCACTCACCTCCTGCTTGGTGAAGTCCAGACAAGGTCCTACATCTTCTCGGTAAATTCTGTCCAGGAAGGAGCAGGATTTGTCCAAAGTTGGAGATTCCTTCCAGGCCTGGAACTCGGCAAATAAAGTGGAGTCAACCTGCAGCGAGTGTCCAAGAGGAGGGGGAAGAGAGAAGAATGCTGTATCAGTAGGTATCTGTTACTATGCAGGAAACCCCTGGAACACCTGCTCTGGCATCTGGAGAGGCTCAGACATCACAGAAGTATCTGAGGGAAGCTGCCTGGCTCCAAGGATCTCTCGTTTCCCACTCTGTGCCAGAGCCACCCTGGGCTGTATGTGCCAGAAGCCTGCAGGCACCTCTCTATCCCATTTTCTTCCAGGTGTATTTTCCTCCTTCCTGTGGCTGCAGGAGAGCCACTACATAACCACTGAATAGATGAAGTGCATGCTCAACCCATGGCAGGAATGATGGGGGCAGGTGAGGAGCAATAGGAAACTCTGTGGGATCTGGCATTTAAATCCCAGATGGATCACTGGGCAAAGCACCGACCCGACTGACAGAGCAGCTCCTATAAGCCCAACAAAATCTTCTGAAAGGAAAAAATAAAACTAAGCTGAGCAACACAAAGAACATGAGTGAATGCAGCTGGAAAAGGCCAGATTCCAGCACATCCCCTCTGTGCTGTGGAGACTGCTCACCTGGGACCAGCAAAGGCTTCAGAGCCACAAGACGGAAAAAAAAATGGAGAAAAACTAAATGAAAAGAAAAAACAAAAAAAGGAGATTAGCATAAAAGCAAGCTGGAACTGAAAAGCTGGAAGCGTGAGAGGCAGGTGGGTCCCACCCGTTCCCAGAGGTTGGTTACCTGCCGTGAGGAGGAAGAGGAGGAAGCATCTGCTCCCAAGGCCTGCCAGCCTGGCTCATAGGTGATGTGGATAGCCTTCCCAGGGAGGATGCAAAGGAGCAGGGAGAGGAGAGCAGGGAAACCAGACTTGGAGGGCAGAGGGAGAGATAGACAGTGAGGGAAGAGGTTTAGAGAGAGACAGACAAAGAGGGAGGTAAAAAACATGAGATACAGAAAAAGGCTCAAGTCCTCCCCTGCAGGGACTGAGCATGGTCCTCAAGGCACCACAGGGCCACAAGCCACATCTTTAGACTTCAGCTTGAGGTGCACAAAAAGGAAGAGAAATTGCCATTTTTAGGTTCAATTAAAGATCTTTCCCATAGAGCACCAAGTCTCTGAACATCAGGTTCCCTTTTATCACTTCTCACATATGGATTCTGAGGAACAGAACACCATCCCATCCTTGATATGTAACACTGGGCACTTGGAAGGCTGAGCCCTGAGATTCTAAACCCCAGGAGATCTGCACCCTGTGGAAGATGCTTCCATGAAGAAATGACAGACCCAAATATTTAACAAGCCTTTGTGTTCCCTCAACCATTCTTCACAACACTGGCCGCAGTTCCCAAAAAACCACTAGTGAGAAGTATTCCCCCACCACATTCTTCAGTTTCATTTTTCCTGACCAAGTGCCTCCTTTTTGCTTCCCAGGACAGCTGTGTCCACATCTGGCTAGTGGAACTGGCCTGTGCTCAGCAGCTCTCAATATCTGCTCACAGCCCTGGCACCACTGGATCTGTCCTGCAGTGATCCCTCAACTGCTTCCTGTCCCGACAAAGAGGAAATCCCCACAAAAGGAAACCCTCCAGCGCCTGCCTCAGCACAAATTTAGGGAACAAGGCACAAACAGCTGCTCAGTGAGACCACAGAGCTCTGTGGGAAGCCCGAGCCTGGTGCTCACGGAGCAGCAGCTCACCCTCACCCACCTCTTTGCACTCCCGGCTGACAGGCTCTGGAGCCACGTTCTGGCTGGCAGCTGACACCATGGCACTGCTGGTGCTCTTGTTCCGCCCATGGCCCTTCCTGAAGCCAGCTTTGGAAGGGCTCTGCAGCTGAGGGTGCAGCTCCCTGTTCGGGGAGGACGGTGTGGATGTGATCACCAGCGTCTTCAGGGCTGTCACCTCTGCCTGCAGCATGTCAATCTGGGCACACAAGCAAGAGTCACCCTCAGCACCTGCTGGGCTCCAGTTTGCTGCATCCCATCAAACACTGAAACCACAGGGAAGCAGCTACAAGCCCAGCCAAAAAGCCTCTCCCCATCCTCCCAGTGCCACCAACATCCAGAATTCTAAACAGCATCTGTTTGGGAATCTACCCCTTTTGTCCCAGGCTTATTTTTGGAACCAATAACTACAAAGAAATTTCTCTCTCCTCAAGATGGAGCCATTTGAGCACTTCTGTGGGGCAGCCGTGTCAAGAAATTCCAACTCCCTGGGTTCCTGCTCTATCCTTCTATCTCAGAGCTGTGACAATTAAACTCAGTATTTCTCTGTGGATCCATGTCCCAAATGAGAGTTGGATCAGCAGGAGACTGCAAGGATGTCTGTGAGGATGTCTTTTCCCTCTCACTCAAGTGTCTGCTGGAAAGGGACCACAGCATCTCAGAGAGATGAAGCTGCACTTCAATCTGCTCAGCCAACAAACAGCCCCATGGCCAGGCTGGGCAGAGATGCCACCACACCAACCCCAAAAATGAAGTGACTCACTCACCTTGCCCCAGGCCTCCCTGAGCTGTTTCTCTGCCGCAGCCTGTTTGGTGTTGGCTTCTCTCACCATCTTGTGGGCTTCCTGCACCAGAGAGGGTTTTAATCCACCTGCTGCACCCCAGCTCACACAGCCAACAAGGCAGGTCACAGATCTGCCACATCACACAAGGCAAGGGGACAGATCTCCCTGCCACATCCAGGGGGTTTGTTCCATTAGCTGTGCAGAGCCTTCCCTCAGGGTTTCCCAGAGAAGGCTCCCACTCCCAGAGCCTGGAGTGCATCCTCCTTCCAGCAGTGTAGCTGGCTAAGTTAAGGAGTTTAGCTGGCCAAGGTCATCTCTCACTGATAGGGGCTGCTGAGAAGAATGCCAGAAGCAAGGACCTGCCCTTCCTTGCCCTTGGGAATTGCTTTAACATTAGAACTGACCTGTTCTACGCCACAGCTGTGCCCGTCCCTATTCCAACAGCTCTGAGACTCCAACCCCACCTCAGCCTGGCTCCTGTAGTCACTGCAGCCTTGCTGGGTGATCCCTGCACTGATTCCTGACCCTGACTGCTGCCTGTGGCTCTGATCCTGACCCAGACTCGCTGCTCCACATCTTGGTGAGGGCACTGCTCCTGCCTGCCTTGTTATTGCACTTCTCTCCCACTTCCCTTTGGGAGCAGCTGGTCCCCACTGCCCCAGGCACGGCTGTGACACAGCAGGAGCTGCAGCTCAGGTGGGGGCCAAATGGTGGAAACTGGCTTAAAAGCTTCTCCCACAGGAAGAAGGGAGTGGGATGAAGCCCAGATGGGGCCTCCCTGCAGTCTGGGAACAGCGTCTGGCCAAGGCCACCAAAGGAAGGAAGGGGAGAGCCCTTGGCTATGTGATCTCCCTGTGCTCAGGCGGCCAAAATTTTGGGAGGGGGTGCTCCTTGCACAGCTCCTCTCACAGCCCTGTGTTTCAAAGGCACAGAGGGGCTCTGACTTTCCTCACTATCCAGACAGATCCAGACATTAGAGCTGCTGAAGAATGGGATTTTGCCAGGATACAGTTTGGCAAAAATCACATTACAACAAAAAAACCCACCAAAACAAAACCAAACCAACAACCAACAGGCCTTCTGGACACTCATTGAAGCAGAGTGGATGAGGACATCCAGCATGTTCCCACTCCCAGCAAGGGCTGGGATCAGCCAGGGAATCATCTCTACTACACAGCAGCTGCCCAGACTACAGAGAAGGCATGGAGAGGGACAGGGAGCTGTGCCTGGCTCTAGCTCCAGGCATTCCCACATTTTGGAACCATAATTACTGTGCTCTTTATGCCACTCCACAGCTGCTAGAAGGGGAAGGGAATCCAGGTAAAGGCTCTACCTGCAGCACTGGCCAGTTCTGCTTCTCCAAGCGAGAAAGAACAACAGGGGAGAGGAGGAAATTGTGGGAGGAGAGGGCTGGAAGTCCAGGGAAAGCCTGTCTTAAAGGAGCTGGATGTAAGCTTAGCTTAAGAAATGATGGGAAAAGGAAGAGGGTGGTACCTCAAACAGGCTGGCTGTTAACTCCTCCAGCTCCTGCTCCAGCTGTTCCCTGACTTTTGACAATCTTTCACATTCTTTGTCCTTGAGCTTCAGCTCCTGTTGAGGAAATGGAGAGGGATAGGAATGCTGATGCTCTGCCCCAGCCTGTCAATCACAGCCCTTCCTCCCCACCCCAGCACCTGATCCCTTACCCAAGATTCCTGTCACCACCTCTAGGAAAGTCCCCCCTGCCCCAACCTGTGCCACCCTCCGCAGGAGTTCCCAAGAACCCTGGGACTCACCTTCTGTGCTTTGTGCAGCTCATCTCTCAGGAACTCGGAGCCCTTCTCCCGGATCTCCACCGAGGAGCTGCGCAGCCTTGACACGTTGAGCTGCTCCGTGGACTGGGGCTCATGCACACCTCCAGCATCCTGGCATCCACTCTCTGGCTCCTCCTTGTCACCTCTGGATGGCATCAGGGGTTTCCAGTGTCCCACAGCAGGTGGATTCTGGCTCTCTTCCTCAAAACTGACCTGGCTGTGGGGTGACAGCACAGGGAAAATGAGTGTGGGGGTGACACAGAGTCTTCCTACAACACTCACAGCACATCCAGCACCAGGCACAGGCAGTGGGAATGAGGCAGGAAGGGTGATGGGGAAGAAGCTGGGCAGCAACAGCTGCACCGGTTCCTTTACCCTGCATCCCTATGGAAGTGCTTGACCCTTTTGGGTCAAGGGTGTCTTTATTAACTCAGGATAAGGCAGAAGAACTAAGGACAGCCCCTCCAGGGATCCCATTCTCACCTGCTGTCCAAGAGAAACACCCTGCAGATGGAATTTTAGGATTCCAGGACACACAAAGTAGACCTAAGGTCAGACTCTCCTACTGAAGTAGAAAAAAAAAAAAAAAAAAAAAAAAAAAGCAAACAGCTTTCCCATTCCTAATATAGAGGAAATATTCCCAATCCCCTCTGCTGCCAACCTAGCCTTCCTCTACCCCCTGCACCTGCTTCAGAAGGAAAAGATCAATTTTTAACCTATTTTCCCACCTATTTCCCAGCAAAATCCCCCCTAGAGTTGTCTAAACCAGTGTATTTTCCCCAAGCTGAGTTGAAGCCCTATTTTTCAGTTTCAGTGGCCAGCAAGCAAAGATACAGAGAAGAAACCCTAGAGAGAAGAAACCAGAAGAGCCACCCAGGACACTTCACCCCAGTGCTCAGCACAGCTCTGTCAACTCCCAAATTAACACAGAAGCTGGAGAAGTTTTAGGAACAGGAACCATCACCTGAGTGCCTGCATGCAGGGCACTGCTGTCACTGTGGTGGCTGCATTTCTCCTCTTCCTCACTGAGCTCTCCCCATGAAATCCCCCTCCATCTGAAGGCAGGGGCAGCATGTCCAAACATGGAAGTTTTCTATCCTGCCCAGACACAGACACTGCCCTGCAGATTAACCTGCTGCTGCTTATCTGTGACTCACAAGCCCTGGCTGAGGTCTGGTGCCCTTCTCTTTGTGCACCTCCTCCCACACTCCTGGACACTGCTCCTCACCCACCACCTTCTCCTGCAGAGCAGCCATCACCTCTTTTTATTCTTTTTCCTCTTCCCTTTGCCCCATCCCTGTGTTTTCCTCTCCTGCATTGCAGCCAGGCCACGCTCCTTCCCCTTGTTCTGACTACAGGCTAGGCTTATCTCCTCAGTCCCAGAGTGTCCTATCACCTTCTCCACTCTAATTTCTCCCTTTCTGTGCCCCCCAAACTGTCCAAGACCAACAGCTGTCCACAGCCAGCTTCTAAAGAGGGAACGAAGCAGCAGCTCCCAGCTCAGTCAGCTCAGGTATCATAGGAAAACATGTGAAAAAGCACATCTGGAGAACTCTCTGAACACTGGGAAGAAATCACACCAGAAAGGAGCAAGGAAAGCAGAGCACAGAGGATAAAAATAATAAATAACAGAAGCA
>JAGMWU010000068.1:26917-89507 GCA_018697195.1 Certhia americana | reverse complement strand
ATCTAACCCACAGGAATTAAAAATAATGTTGTTCCTTTATGTCTCTCTAATTCTCAGCTGAAAGTTGCCTCGGGAGACAGACTATGGAAGAAAACTGAAGGATATGGAGGAATTAAACAGTCCCACCCACACTCTGTAATGCCAAAAACATATCCTGAAAATCATCTGTGATGGAATAGCTCATTCTTTCTCCATGCCGTGCAAACAGAATCCCTGCGGAAGCCTTGGCTATGCTGAATACTGCTCAGTGTCCAGGCGGGGCTCTGAAATCCAATCCTCAGAGACCAAAGGACCACCACGAACACTCCCTCTCTTGCTGACTCGTAGCTAGCTGCCTTTCCAGGAAAAATGGATCATATCCTAAGAGTCACGCACTGCCACAAGAAATGCAAACCTACACAAAAAAACCCGCAAACCCCCAACACCCCACAACCTTCTAAAGTTGGTTTCTGTAGAAAAGGCAAAAAAATGTGCAGGATCTGCACTTTTTCCAGCGGGCCCCACATGTTTCCTGCAGCACTGATCCAATGGGGTTGTTTCCCGTGCATGCAGCCTCTGGCTCTCTCCAGGTTAAACTCTTACCCGCAGGCTCGGGAGCAGGGCCTGACTTTTCCATCCCCACCGGGATGGACACCTGACCTGCACCACCATGGACCAGCCTCAGCCCAGAGCTGCTCATCATCCCACGTGTGCTCAGCATCATCCCTCAAATGTTTGGCAAAGCACCTGGCAGTGGTTTGTTATATTTGTATGTTATTATATTATAGCAGAACACACAGTGGTGTTTCTTGTCTTTGCCTCAGCAGCGAAACGCCAAGTCCTGTGTCTGGGGAGGCTGCTGCCTCCTTATTCCATCTCCTGACTTGGCTTCCATGCAACTTCTTCCCTGTGAGGTTGATGGAATGGATTTCCCAGAGAAGCCGTGGCTGCCCCATGCCTGGAAGTGTCCACGCCAGGCTGGACGAGGCTTGGAGCAACCCGGTCTAGTGGAAGGTGTCCCTACCCCCGGGCAGGTGAAGATGAACTTTACGACCCCTTCCAACACAAACCATTGCAGGATTCTACGGAGACACAGAGCCCCGGCACAGGGACGCCTCCCCTTCCCCGTCCAGACCCGCACCTACCCCCGCAACATCGCTGGGTCCCGCCGCTGCCGCTCACGGCATGGCCGGGACAGCCGCACCGGGAGCAGGAGCCGTGCCCGGGGGAGAAGCCGGAGAGAGAAGCGGAGACGCGCCCGGTGAAGCCGCAGCCGGAGCAGGAGCCGTGCCCGGAGGAGCCGGAGCAGGAGCCCTGCCCGGAGGGAGCCGAACCGGAGCCGCCGCCGGATCGGTGCCCGGAGGAGCCGCAGCCGTGCCAAGAGGGATCAGAAGAGCCGTGCCCGGACGGAGCCGGAAGCAGGAGCCGCGCGGGGGGGGAGCCGAACCGGAGCCGACGCGGATCGGTGCCCCGGAGGAGGCCAGGCCCCCGTTCCGCTCCCACAGGATCCGGAGCCGATCCCGAGCAGCCCGCCCCGCCGTCCCACGTGATGCCGGCGCCGCGGCTGCGCCCTGAGCGCCGCGGGGCCCTGAGGGGTCCCTGCAGACCCCGTACGGGCAGAACGGGCTGGAGCTGGGAATTTTACCGGGGCTTGTCACCCACCGGCACAACGCGGGGCACTGAGGAGCTGAAAGGAAATGTCCGACAAGCGTCCCTCCGCTCCGCTGTTCGTCCCCGCCTCGGAACCGCTCCTGGCTTCCTCCGCCGCTTTCCCGACGGCGGGATGGGGAATGGGGGCTGCTGTCTCTGCTGCTCCTTCTTCCTCAAGAGGACGATGCCTCACACTCCGCCCATCTGCTGCAGCGTGGGGTTCCTCCCAGGGAGAAGTGCTCCTTCTCCAAGGAGTTCGTCATGCCCTGCCCCAGCGTGGGTCCCTTCCACGGGGTCAGTCCTTCAGGAATAGGCGGCTCCAGCGTGGTCTCCCTCTCTCCACATGTCCTGCCAGGACTCTGCTCCAGCACAGGCTCCCTGGAGGGTCACCGCCTCCTTCGGGCGTGCCTCTGCTCCAGCACGAGCTCCTCCATGGGCTGCAGGTGGATCTCTGCTTCCCTGTAGCCCCTCGCTACCAAAACGGTGCTACACAAAGCCAATACAGAGGGGAAAGCTGGGATGGAAACGCAGGAAGGTGGAAGGATGGGGGAAATCCAGCTGGGGGAAAAAAAGGCTGCTGATTACCCAGGATTTTTATACTTCAAGGGGAGCACTGGGCTCAGAACCCAACAGGGAAACCACTCCTGCTATCACCCTGTCCCACAGCGGATCCCATTGCCGCCTGTGGATTGACGGCACTGGAATTTTGAACCAAAAACTGCTCCTGCCCTCAGAGGACATTTCCCATCACATCCTACCTTGCCATTGCCCTGGGCTTCTCTCCAGGCAGCCATATGCCTTTGGAGCTTTCACACATAGCAACAGCTCCCTCCCCACTCTCAGCTGGTCCATCCTCTGCCTCTGGGACAGACCCAATGCCGGAGGCAGGAGAGTCAGACATGGTGATCCTTGTGTCTGCTGCAGGATTTTACTGTGGATACCACACAGGGAGCAGTTCTCTGTCCCAGCATCTCCTGGGTGTCCATGTCACCTCCAGCCCTGCTCTGCCTCATGGCCGGGGATCCACAGGGACAGCACGGGCCAAGCCCATGCGCGAAGTCTGGGAACAGAGTGTCCGGGATGTTTGTCTCTGGCTGCAACCTTTGGTATCTTCAGGGAACTTTTGGGAGGAGGGGAAAGATCTTCAGCTGTGCTAAGCAGCACCAGAAGTAATTAGACTTTGTAATAATTAACTCCTAAGGCTTGGCCGGCAGCAACAGAGGGTCCTGGGATTAGAAAGGTAGAAGTGCTTCCAGAAGCCAACAAAGGCAGGAAGGATGAGAACTGATAGTGCTGACAGGAAGCTCTGAGAGGGATATGCTGGAGATGCTGAATCCCAGCACTTGAAAAAGTAACGTCACAAGGGGGAGAGTGGCATGTGCTTCCCTCTTCTTCCCAGCAGTGAAGCAGGAAAAAGAAGGGGAGAGAAAGAAGGGGAGAGAAAAGGAAAGGAAATGACAAGAAAGAAAAGGAGAAAGGAAAAGGGAAAGGAAAGTGGGAAGAAGGGAGAAAAGGGAAAAGAAAAAGAAAGCCAGACAGAGGCTGGGAAGGGAAGGAAGAACAGGGACTATCTTTGAGTTTAGAAAGCAGGATCTGACCTGCTGACACCCCTTACCCAGCAAATTGAATCCGGATGTTATTGCCATGGAAAGGAGAACAAATGGCCTAAAACTCCAGGCTCCATCCACCCCCTCCTGGCTGGCTCCTTGGCTGTGCCACATGTTTGCTCAGCTGGCTGCAAGGGCTGCAGCAAGGCTCCTCTGGGGTCTCTGATTTCCAGCACCAGCATGTTTGATCCTCTCTTTGGCAGCTAATCCCCACCACAATTCTTAAGGCAAGAGAAGATGGACCTCTCTAATGACCCTTCCCTCATTTTCATGTGCAATATCAGAGAGGAAGTGAGAGATTTGCCACCATCCAAGCCCCTAAAAGAAAAGTGCCAAGGATCAGATGGAGCTTGGTAGAGGGACAGGTACCCCCAGCTCCCAGGGGGAGCCCAGGTTGGCACAGAATTAGTGAGGAATTCTGTAGCATAAGAGGAACAAGTCTGGGGGTCCTCACAAAACCACTGCAGGGTCACTGCATTCTCTTCAAACATTTCTGGCCAGCACATCTCAAACCTCTGAGTAAATCCTGTCCATGAAAAACAGCATCTCCTCAGACACTTCTCACTTCAATTTTTGTAAAAATTACATCAGATTCCAAAAAAGAATGTAATTTGGAGAGACTTCTCTGATGCCAGCTGCCTATGTATCTATCCCAACACTGAAACTGGAGAAGGGAAAGGGATTTCACCAAGCTTTGGTACCCACTGTCCCTTAAAAACATTGACTATTCTCTGGGAGAGAGCAAGGAGGGCACTGTGCCTTTCCCAGACAGTTGCTGCTAACTCAGCATTGAGAGTGGCCTTTGGGCATTCCCAAAACAGGGATTCAACTGCCAGCACAGCAATTCAATCTCTACATCTTTAGCATGGAGAAAATGAGGATGATTTCAGGGCTCTGAGGATGGATGTCAGCACCTCTTTGCTTTCTGCTCTGCTGAGCAAGGCAGGCTTTCAGACCATCCTCTTCCTCAGGGTCTGAGGCCACAGGGGATGTACAAAGAGATCCAAGCAGCTCTGCCACGCTGGTAGCCCCTCAGTTATTTACTTTAATATTAAATTCCGCGCATATTTCCTGCTGTCCCAAGGGCAGCTGTGGAGCACAAGAGCTGCCTGCGGAGCTGCTCTCAGAGGAGGGCAGCAGAGGCCCCCAGATGCCAGGACATCCCTCCACAAACAGCAGGACACCCAGAGGGTTGTTGGTCCATGTCCCCAGCTGCAGCAAATGTCTCACCTGAAGCATTTTGGTCTCCCTGCTGTGTGGGGATGAGGGTGCAGGCACCAAGACCCTCAAGATCTATCTCAGCCTGCCTGTTCACCAATTCCATCCCTGGAAGTGGACCACATTCCCTTCAGAGAGGGTCCCCCTGCTCTCATCTCCCTCCACAGAGCACTGAATCCCATGTTTTAAACTATGCTTTCTCTGCCACTGGCAGAAATTCCTAGGGCTGCACCAGAAATCCCACATCAGGCAGATGCCAGGCAGCACCTGGCTCCAGAGGAGCAGTGAAACAACCCACTCCTCTTGTCAAGGATCAGCCACAGAAAGGAGAAAACTACAGCCGGGACAAATTGGTCCCAACTACTGATGTTAGATAAGTGTCAATGACAAAGCACAAGAGAAGGTTGGTTATTACAGGAGCCTGGGTCACCAGCTGCTCTTACCTGCAAGGATCAGACCTGTGCTCCCTCTCCACAGTGTCCTACAGCTGACTAAATGATGTAAGACCAGTTCATTAAGAAGAGATTTTGATACAGAGCCTCATGGAAAGGGAATGTCCTAAAGACCTGGCCAGAAGCATTGAGGAAGTGGTGGAAGGGAAGGAAGGTCACAACTGGAGGAGTGAACCAACTGAAGGAGCAGAACCAAGGACCCTGGGAAGATAGAGGGAAGGAGTCCCCTGGCTTGGTGGTAGTCTGAGGGCCAGGCAAGGACCAGTGTTTCCCAGGATGTCATGCAAAGAAGCACAGTGACAGCTCTCAAGCACTGCTGGAAAAGCAAGAGCAAAAGAAAGCAAACACATGGAAAGAGTCTCAGAGAGCCAGTGGCAAAGTAGAGATCCCCAGCATCCAAACCAGAGCTGGAAGAGGTGGCACACTCATCCAGGGACAGTGAGGGATGACGGGGAAACATCCTGTGAGAGCCAGGCAGAGCATGGACCAGGTGTTTCACTGACCTAGAGAAGAGAGGGCAGCCCCCAAGTACGCTGCGTTTTACAGCCTTGGTGGAAAATTCCAGCCCTGCATAATCTCCTGGGGTTCCTGTAAGATTGTGACACGGAGAGAGGGACCAAACAGGAAAGAATTAGAGGAAAAATGCCTCTCTTCTGGCAGCCACCATGGCTGTGCCAGGAGTTAGCAGCAGCAGAGCAGCCAGCCCTGCCTCCCCCTCCTCCGGCCGCCTCTATAAACACGCAGGGCTTACTCAGAAGATTAGGAGGGAACAGGGCAAAAGACAACAGAGTCTCTTTTGTAATGAGGAGGGATTACGGCATCAAGTGACCGGCTGCAGCTCCCAAATGGGTCTCAGGCTCCTTAGCACACCGTGTGGGGCAGGTCCAATCCCCCTATGAGCCAAGGGGGCACGAGGAGGCGGGCGGGTGGCTCGGGCCACAAAGGACCCAGCAGGGACACGTGCAGGACCAAACCTCCCCAGCCTCCAGCACGGCTCAGGAGCCCATGACTGTGAGTATCTGGTCCTCCTAACAGCAGCAGGAGAATCACTCTCTCCTGCAGAGATTCATCTTGCCTATCTGTGACCTCCTCTGGCTCCATCCCTCTGCTCTGTCTGCTTGTTGTCCATCTTTGTAATACCTGCTCAGGTCTGTTTGCGGTGGGTGATGCAGCTGATGTCCCAGAATCTTGCTTGCTGTGGGCTCCCACAACTGAATTCCAGGTCAGTCGACTTCCAGGTGTGTTGGTTAGTCCAGAAGGATGAGCAGGGGATGCAGGCAGTGGCAGGCAGCAGGTCCCTGGGTGGGCTCTTCCTGCCCATTCCGACTCCGGTGTGACAGGGAGCCACCTCCTACCACGGACCTTACCACAAATGAAATGTGCCAGCTGCCAAGTGACATCCCAGGGTAGCCCAGCACGGGCTGGCAGGTGGGCAGGGAGGTACCTTAACCATTCAGGGCTGGAGGGAAAAGCTCTGGGAAAAGCCCCATATTGCACACGGGAGAAAAGCGGACTAGAGGTGGGCGACATCCATTATTTACATGGACAAGAGCTGGAGTTTTCCTTCTTTGGTAAAAAAGGGAATCTCTATTTGAATTACGCAACAAAAAATCTCCCTGAGCACTTTCAAGCCCCAAAGCCCAGAGAAAAGAGGCAGCTTTGTGTAAGGGGCCCCAGAAATGTATGGGGTTTTGGGCATGCTTTTCTCTTTTGGACAGCCTGTGTGTGCAATCTCTGGGGCAGTTAGAACCCACTCTTCCAAGTTCTGTGCCCAGACATCCATATGGAATGGACACGAGGATTTACTGAAATGGGCATTTGTGCAGCTGGGGACCTGGACAGCTCTGCTCCTCTATATCACGCTTGAGAGGGGACTCAGGGACCTGAGTTACGTCAGGGAAACTCAGAGGAGGAGCAGCACCAAAAAGCCAAACACAGGACAAAGATGCTGCTTGGTTGAAATAGCCAAAAATCCAGACTTTGCTGGTTTTTGTCACAGCAGCAGCTCACTGGGACTTGAGTTGTCCCCACCTAAGTGTAAATCTTCCACTGGGATGCTTAAATGAAAAACAAGTGAGGAACATGTGCCCAAACTTACCTGCCTTCATCTGCTTCAGGGTGAGAACTGTCCCTTGAAGGGCTTCTTCATCCCCATCATTCAGGGAAGAGTCCAAGGCCCCATAATCATTAACATTATTACCCCTGTTAAATAGTAATGCCTGGTAACATGTTAGGATTCAGAAATACCAATAGCTTCACACTGGATAATTATTTCTAACCCAAGAGATCATTCACCAATCTGCCTGGCATGGATAACACTGGTGTCTTGTTGTTTGTTGGGGTGTTTTTTAAAAATAAACCAGGTTTATGCAACTATGAGTCTGATTATTAATTGATTGTAAAGAATTATTTATGCAAGTTAGACTAGAAGTAAAATGGGGATGCTGCATGTCTGGGGAGCATTTCAGGAGCTTGAATGCCTATTTTTCAGCCACTGTGATTTATTGTGCAACATATGGTTGAAGGAGAAGGGAAGTGGAGCTGCTGGAATTTGGGCCCTGTGAGCCTGGCCAAACTCCATCCCGCTGATCTCCAACAGGGAAGGCTGCTCTACCTGCAGGACTAGGACCAGCAGAGTACAGACAACTATCCTTGCTGGGGTGCCTTCATCTGGATCAGACCCAAGAAATCTTTCGGGGGTTTTTCCTTTCCTTTGGGTTGTTTTGGTTTTTTTGTCCAGCAGTATTCCAGGAAGATGCTTCCCAGCAAGCAGGTTTACAAAAACATATTTGGAACAAAAACTATATTAAGAAAATTACTGGGATAAGCATAAACTTTGGAGTTTGTAAACCTGAGATTAATTTTACTACAAGTGTTTTGTGGAAGGGGATGGCACATGGGCTTTGTCCTCTCCAACCGATCAGCCCCACTTGAATACTGACAAAAATCAAATGCTGGAAACGAAGGGATCCACCAGAAAATACATCCTGGGTCACTGTAACCATCTCAAGGACAGAGAAAAGATGGCAAACCCATCCAATTAATTACCTGCCATTGATTGTCTCCTGGTTCTCTGTGCTGCTGCCTCCATCTTACCTGGCTTTTGATCTCAGCTCATTCTGTTTTCTCCTTCCTTTCCATCTTGCTTGGTGGGACACTTGGGATGTCCCTGTGTCCTCCTGCTACAGCCCCAAGCCCTGCTTGTGTGTGCCTGCACAGGAGCTGTGATGACAGTGACCTACACCAACCGTGTGGCTGATGCCCGCCTGGGCACCTTCTCCCAGCTCCTGCTCCAATGGAAAGGCAGCATCTACAAACTGCTCTACTCTGAGTTCCTGATCTTCATCTCGCTCTACTTCACCATCAGCCTTGTCTACAGGTGAGCAGCTTCACACCCATGGCCTGGCCTGGGGCAGGACACAGGAGAAACACAGGACTGGGGCAGGGATCCTGCTGGACAGGCACTTGCTAGACTCTGTTCCCAGGAAGAACGGGAAGGGGAGAAAGGAGAGAAGGGAGAGGGAGAACTGCTTCTGTTTGTCCTGTTTAGGCTGATCCTGAGTGAGAGCCAAAGGCTGATGTTTGAGAAGCTGGCACTGTACTGCAACAGCTATGCCGAGCTAATCCCCGTGTCCTTCGTGCTGGGTAAGGAGCTGTCTGGAATCCAGCAGGGAGGGGAATGGGACAGCATTTCTTCTCCTTGGTTTGGCAGAACTCTGCTGGCAGAGCAGCTCCCTGCCTCTGCCTTTGTAAAACTCCTCAAGTGGGATATATCCCCTACTGTCACAGCTGTGAGTGTCCCCCAGCACAGGAGGGCAAGCTCCAAGTGTCACCAGATATTTCCAGGGAATTTGTAGCTGCCTCATCCCTGGAAATTTTCAAGGCCACACTGGGTGAAGCTCTGAGCAACTTGGTCTAGTGGAAGATATCCCTGTCCACGGCAGGGGGTTGGAATGAGATCATCTTTAAGGTCCCTTCCAACCTAAACTGTTCCAATTCTATGAAGCAAGGTGTGAAACCCTGACTCCTTTTAGCATGGAGGACTGAATTCCACTCCAGACATTCCTGCACCCATCCCTGTGTGAGCAGGGCAAGAGAAGGAGAGCAGACAGAGAGGGAGGAAGGAGCTCTTTTCAGATGCCTGACTCTCTCAGCTCCCCTCTAGGTTTCTATGTGGCCCTGGTGGTGTCCCGCTGGTGGGCCCAGTACGAGAGCATCCCATGGCCAGACCGGATCATGAACTTGGTGTCCTGCAACGTGGATGGGGAGGACGAGTACGGGAGGCTCCTGCGCCGCACCCTGATGCGCTACAGCAACCTGGTCAGCGTGCTGATCCTGCGCTCCGTCAGCACCGCCGTCTACAAGCGCTTCCCCAGCATGGAGCACGTCGTGAGGGCAGGTCAGCACTGCTCCTCTAGGGGCAGGGCACCCTGGGAAAGGCTCTTTGGAAATGGGGTGGTGCTGTTCCCTCAGGGTAGGTGGGAATTCGAGCCCCGGATCTCTGAGCTTAACTGCTGGGCACGCTGAATCTTCCTGGGAGATGCTCCTCAAGGTGCAGCAGTTTCCAGTCTGCCCACATTGTCTGGGTTCCCTTGGCAATCCACTGAGATGATAGTGTTGGCCTCCTAAAAAGAAAAGGCACTTCAGGGACACAAATTATCCCATTCTCAATAAGTATCTATGGACACCAGGCAGCTGCACCCTCAGCAGTGCTTTATATCCCTGATGGCTCTGATCTGATGTGCTGCAAACATCCAAAGTGAAATCCCATGATCCCACCCCCATGACTCACTGTTTTAACAAAGAGACTTGTCCTTGTGCACATCTCCCCAAGTTCTGAGTCTTTACTGGGATTTTTAGGGAGAGCCAAGGCATCCACCTGAGATTCCAATGCTTTCATTTCAGACCAGATCAGTTCCTTCTGCCCTCTATGTCCATCTCTCTCCCAGCTGCTCTTTCCCATCCAGGCCTCATGACACCAGAAGAGCACAAGAAGTTTGAGAGCTTAAATTCCCCCCACAACAAGTTTTGGATCCCGTGTGTGTGGTTCTCCAACCTGGCTGTGAAAGCGAGGAATGATGGGAGGATCCGGGACAGCGTGCTGCTCCAAGGCATCCTGAATGTGAGTGACAGAGGGGACAGGCAGGTCTTTGAGATCCTGAGGAATGAGAGGCACCTGTGAAGCAGGTCCTTGACACATTCCAGAACAGCCAATGCCAGTGGAGGTATCTAGGATCCAGATGGAAAGTCACAGGGAAGAATGTATCTGGAAGTCTAGGAGAGGTCAAAAACATCCTCAACAACTGAGGTCCTGTAGAAAACTGCTATTACAAACTCTTTAATAGTTTTGGGCAACAGGCCACACTCCACAGGCAAGACCTGGCAACAATCCCTGTCCAGCTGCACAGAAAAAGGCTCTGGAGCAGCTCATCCTTCTTGGTATTCATGTGCAGAGAAAGTCACGTGGTTTCTGTTGCCTGGAGCAGGATTCATCTGCCCACAGAGAGAGCAATCTCCCCCTGGGATATTTATGGATAGACAGGAGAGAGAAATGGATGCTCCTGAGGGCATTCTTTGCCTCACCTGTTGGCTGCTCATTTTGTGAGGAGACTCTGCTGTGAAGTGAGCTAGGAAGGGATCTTTTGCTCAGGGGGAGACACCCAGGCAGCAGGGAATTCCTCTAAGGCTGAGACTGAGCTCCTCTTCCAGAGAAGGTATAAGCAGAAGGGAAAGGGTTGGAGCAATGGAGGACAGTGGTGCTGGAGAGGCTCTGCAAGGAGATGGGAAGTTATCCTGACATGCCTGATATTCCCTTTTCCTCACTGCAGGAGCTCAACACCTTGCGCAGCCAGTGCGGGAAACTCTACGGATACGACTGGATCAGCATCCCCCTCGTCTACACCCAGGTGAGAAGGGAATCCCCACACCCATTGCTCCACCACTGCCCAAGCACATCCCCACTTACACCCACACTTGGAACCCTGGCATGGTTTGGGTTGGAAGGAACCATAAAGGTCATCCAGGGACACTTTGCACTAGATCAGGCTGCTCCAAGATTGATCTGTTCAACCTGGCCTTGGGCACTTCCAGGGAAAGGGCAGTGAAGCTTCTCTGGAAAATATATGCCAGGGACTCCACACCCTCTTAGTAAAGAATTCCTTCCTCATATCTAATCTAAACCTGCCCTCTATCAGTTTAAAACCATTGTTCCTAGTGCTGTCACTATCTGCCTGTGTAAAAAGTCCCTCTCCCTCCTTCTGTAAGCTCCTTTAAGGTACTGGAAGGCCACAGCCTCCCCAAAACCTTCTCATCTCCAGGCTGAACAACCTCAGCTCTCTCAGCCTATCTTTGTAGAACCTGACCCACCCATGGAAAGTACAGGATACTCTTGAATCCCTTATCCCCACCTGCACACATCATCTTTCTTCCATTGGTAACTCAGCACCCACCCAGCCCAGCCTCCTTTCCCTAACTCAGACACATCCACCTCTCAGAAATAACCTATACCCAGGGGTAACAAATCCATGGAAACACAGATCCATGGAAAACAGAGGGACGCACAGATGTACTCCCTGCATCACCTTGCAGAGATCACATCCTGGGAAGGTTGTGCCAGGCGTGTACTCAGCTGTTTATCAGGCCAGGCAGACACTTTGGCACCACCTTGCTCCTTTGTCTCCTACAATCCAGCTGCTCAGATAACAGGGATGCCCTTCACCATGAAACAGGAGCTGCTGCTGCTCTGGCAGAGGTTAATGGGGAACATGCTGGAAAGTATATTCCTGTTATGAACTCCCTTGTTTGTACTAAGGGGCCACATTAGAGTCTTGGTTACTTTTAACTTGGAAAGGGGAACTTCAGGGACAGGGAAAAGCACAAAGCTCAGCATAGCCTGAAATCCAGGCAGGCAAATATTAATCAAAGCTCAGCATGAGGAACAGGAAAGAAGGAACAAATAGCAATGCCAGGGTTCCCTTCCTGGACTTGGAAGCAGCCTGCCAGCATGGTCTGAGACTTGAGACAGCTTCCAGCCCATCCAGGATGTCATGTGCTTGCTGCTGCCACTGGCCTGTGACACCTGCAGAGATACCATTCCAGGGACAGCACGCAGTGTAGGTAAAAGCTGAAGGGAAAAGGGAATGTCTGTAGCTTTCTGCAGGGAAATGTATCCTACAAAAAGCCTGTCAGAACTGAATCCAGAGGCTACAGAGCCTGGCTTTGGAGCTGTGTGGGGTGGAACTGAAGGGAGATGCTGGGAACTCACGCTGCCCTGGTGTGTCCCTTGGCATCCTTCCCAGGTGGTGACCGTGGCTGTTTACAGCTTTTTCCTGGCCTGTCTGATTGGGAGGCAATTCCTGGATCCAGAGAAAGCATATCCTGGCCATGAGCTGGATCTCTTTGTGCCCGTCTTTACGTTTTTGCAATTCTTCTTCTATGCTGGCTGGTTAAAGGTAAGTCCAAGAAAACATGGCTGGAGCTGGAATCTGACCCAGCCAAGGGTTTTCCCCAGTGTGAGCTCACCAGGAATGCAGCTGTGTTCTTTGATCTATGGGCAACAACAGGAAGCCAAGAGGGGCTGAAGGAACTGCCAGGACTTTCTAATTTTCCAGCTGTCTCATTCTGGACACCAGCTGCACTTTTCCTAGGCTTTGGTCTTTACTGGAGAGGAAAAGGAGTTCCTTAAGTTGCAGGAGGGTTGTGTGAGCAGGGGGGAATTATTACAAATTCCAATGTCTCCCAGCCCCTGGGATGCCTCCACTTTTAACCCAGCCCCTTTTGGGAAGAAAAACACAACTTGGAATTGAAGGGACATCACACCTGACTTCTCCCTGCAGGGAAAGGGGCAGGGATGACAATGGTGACCTTTGCTGCATGCTCTCCACATGCAGGTGGCCGAGCAGCTCATCAACCCTTTTGGGGAGGATGATGATGACTTTGAAGCCAACTGGCTCATCGACAGGAACCTGCAGGTAAAGGGGAGGAAGATTTGCCAGGTGAGCCTCACCTGAAGAAGAACACCAAGGCAGGACAGTGGTTAAATTCTCCTGCCACAGCTCTGCCCCACCTCCCTGTCTGCAATGGGAGAGATCCCCCCAGTCCACACCAGGGAATTTGGGGCTTCTGGCATATCTTCGCACACAGGCTGCCTGCACCTTCAGTCCGTGCTCTGGCACATGGGATGGATTCAGACTGCTCATTTCAGGCCTCACCTGCCTTTGAATGACACAGCATTCCTGCCCCTCCTGGGATTTCCTTTTAGATGAGTGTTCATCTAAGACTGCCTCCTCTGCTTTTCTCCATGCATTAACTCCATACCTCCCACCCTTCTGTCCTAGTGAGCCTGTTGCTTTCCTGTCTTCTTCAGCACCTTTTCCCTTCCATTTAATCAAATCTCTGTGTGAGAAACCCAAATGACAGGAAACCACAGCAACCCCAGCCACTTGCCTGGCTTCCGTGCCATACCACTTCCTCCAGCTCTGTGTTCCTTTGTCCCCCAGTAGCAGGCACACAAAAGGGTGCTCACCCCGTGTGACATTCCTGCTGTCCCCCACAGGTTTCCCTCATGGCAGTGGACGAGATGCACCAGGATTTACCCATTCTGGAGAAGGACCTGTACTGGAACGAGCCCGATCCACAGCCACCCTACACAGCAGCCACTGCCGAGTACAAGCGTCCATCCTTCCTGGGCTCCACTTTTGACATCAGGTGAGTACAGGAACAAAGTGTTACAACACCTGAATCAGGTCTTGTGTAGGACATTACACTTGAGGAGCTTTCAGGCTCATCCACAAACAGACAACATTCTCCATGGAAAAGGATAACTCTAACTCCTTTTCCTCACTCACCTGTATGATGAGCATCCCTGTTTTGGGGGGCTAATGGCAGTACAGGGAGAGGTTTGCCACTGGCAGCAGCATTCCCGGTGCTGCCAGCCTCTCCAGGAGATGCCTCCTCTCTCTCTATGGCTGCGTAACAGTCCACTTTGCCTTTCCCAGCATGCAGAAGGAAGAGATGGAGTTCCAGCCCCTGGAGCAAATTAAAGAGAATGAGGAGGCCAACCACTCCACACCCTTGCTGGGACACCTGGGCCGCCTCTTGGGTGTCCAGTCTCCAAACTTCTCCAGGTCCTCTTCCCGGATGAACCTGCTGCGCCGGCGAGGAGATCCCGCATCGCCCTTCTCCCATTATACCTACCAGGACATGGGCAAGGCCGGAAGCCCTTGTGGCATCAACCAGCCAAAGGGAGACTCCCAGGAGCAGTGGGACAGCGAAGAGGGAAAACTAAGGGAGTTTGATGCTTTCATGTCCACCCCCTTTTACGAGAGGCCTGGGTTCTACAGCGCTCCACAGACACCCATCAGCTCCATCCCCATGATTTTCCCTTCCCGACGCCAAGGGCGCAAGAAGCCACCGGCGCTCTCCAGCATCGCTGCGTGCTCCACTTCCCTTCGGGATGTCATTGTCAACGCCTCCCCTTCCAGGGCCAGCGATGTGGACAAGAGCCAGAGCTCCCTGGGCTCTGCTGCAAAGGAAACCTTTGTTTGGCCAACAGAGCGGAGCAAAGCGCCTGACTCCATGGCTGTGACAGTAGAAGAAGGAAAGAGCAGCTCCAGGGAAGCTGCCATCAAGGGAAGCCCAGGAGCACAGTCCACAGCATCCAACAGCCCCAAATTCCCCTTCCTGCCAGAGCCCCCTGAGCATGAGAAGCAGACCAGCTTCAAAAGCCTGAAGAGCTCCAAAGCCTCACACCCACCCTGGCTAAACCTGGAGAGCACAGCCTCAGCCACTCCCAGTTCGGAGCATTCCAGTGCCTTTCACACCCCCAGTAAAACCCCCGGAGGCACCGCCTCCCTCTGCTTCTCCTTCACTCCCGTCACCTCCCCAGTGCTGGAAAGGTCCCACAAGGGCATCCTGGGCCCTGAAGCTCACAGCCTGAGCTTGGAAGACGCAGCCAGTGCTCCAGACCAGCATCCAGAGGTTTCCAGGAACATAAGAGACACTGGGAATGGAAACACTAACCCCCCGGCTCCCAAAGAGCCTGGCAGGGCAGAGAGTCCATCCCCCAATGACTCTGGAATCTCTCTAGCCGAGGGTGACTATGTGGGGCTGATGGAGGTGATCCTGGAGGCCAGTGAAAGCCCAGGGGAGGAACAGATGGACCAGTACAGCTAAAGGAGAATCCATGGACCCATGGGATACCTGCCTTATCCTGGCACTCAGCCAAACAGAGGTGCTGGACATGCAGCTGGAGCCAGCCTGGGCTGAAACCAGCACTACAGACATGCTGCTGGCCTCAGCTACAGCAGCAGGCACAACTCGTGTTGCAACAAGAACGAAACCACCAAAAATCCCCATCCGTAGCAAGAGAACAAGACTTTGAGTGCTAAATATTGCAGTACCAGCCTGACCAGCCAGGTGTAGCCCAGAACAGGAGCACAGTTAATGTGGATACTTCCCTCCTCCTCATAGCAAGAATGAGAACTTGAGTCCTGCCTCAGGCAGGACTTGCACTCCTAACAAAACACTCCAGGGAAAAGTAAGGAATTGAAGAATGCCCCATCACTTGTGACGCAGTCCCACATTGCCTCTTCCAGTCCTGTCTGGCTAGTGTTTTCCAGTACTGGGATAAGGCAGGGTAAGGGCCTGCCAGCACAGGCAGCTGCAGCATCTGCCCAGCACACTGCTTCCTTCTGAAGATCCACACCCCCCACCACAGAGTTGACAGTGCTCAGAGAAAGCTGGATGGCAGCAGACACCACTCAGCTGATTTTTACTGCCCACCCTCAGAAAATAAAAGCAAGGCTCAAGCCCAGGACCTTGGTTTCATTTCCTCATTTTAGTTCCCTGCAAGGAATTTAAAGAAACCACAGAGATTTTCCTACTTCCGCCTTCAGCAGCAGCTGCAAATCCCCCATGTCACATGACAAATTGACCTCCCACTGCCTTCACTACAGCTGCCTGCTCTCCCTCCAAACTAAACAGGAAAAGCCAGCTGGAACCAAGTCACTTTATTGGCTGGAGGGCAGTACATAAAACACAAAGAGAGGGGAGGATATTTGGTACAGAGTATGGAACTGTTTATCTAGGTAGCTGAAGCTGCATGCACGGCTGGACAGTAAGTAGGAGTCCCACTGAAACCCACAGCATGGCTCTTGGCAAGGCTTCAGCTTTGACAGTCCCCGAGGGTGTGCTTGTCGAAGAGATACTCTGCCATGCCATATTTGGGGGCACCCATCTTCCGCAGGTTGGTCACATGGTCACCCAGCTCCTTGATGGCTTTCACCTGCTCATCCAGGTAATGGGTCTCAATGAAGTCACACAACTGAAAAGGGAGACCAGAGGTATGCATTCAGACCTGAAATCCTACAGGCTCTCTGAGGAGAGCAGAGGATGCAGAATTTTCAGTCTGAGAGGAGCAGCCTTTAGTTCTGTTGCAGAACAACATCAAAGTAAGCCAGGCTTACGTAGGCTCACTTGCTCCAGAAGCCTGCAGAGCCAGGCAGCTCAGGAAGCCTCTCCTCTTCCTTGGAGCAGGAAGCATTAGCCAAGCTCCTGAACAGATTGAGACCCCCCCCCCCCCCCCCACTGCACAGCACACTCACAGCAGTGAGGATTTACACCCCCAGTTTTAAAAGTCCCTCTAACTTAGGCAGGACACTCCCAAGAGTGCTTGGATTCTCACGTGCATTAATCTCTTCCTGATATTAAGCAATCTCAATCCAGCCTTGCCAAAAACTTCCATCTGAGAAAAATCCCATGTTTTCACACACACTCTTCTGAAACATCAGAAGGGTTTAATATTCCAAAGCAACTCCAGAATTTTGTGGCAGAAAAGCCTCGTGACAAAAAGCCTTAAAAAGATGGAACTCAACCCCCTCAGAAACGGTCTCCATAGAGACTGTTCACAGACACACTTCAGAGAGAATAAAGCAGGTCCCTTCCACCTTAAAAGTGCTCATGGAAAGAGAGCAATAATCCCACCAAGGGACTCTGGAAGGGCTGCACCCCTGGTTCACACCTTTAACACCACCAGGGACACACAGCTCAGACACATTAATTACAAGACACATCCTTGGACAGCCACTGATAATCCTCAGCATGCACTTACATGTGGGTCGTTCTTCTCAGTTGCCAATTTGTGCAGTTCTAGCAGTGATTGGTTCACGTTTTTCTCCAGGTGCAGGGCACACTCCATGGCAGTCAGGCCATTCTCCCAGTCATCACGGTCTGGCTTCTACAAGGTGAAAGCACAGGACATGTTTTCCCTAAGAACCCACAGACCAGAAGGGTGCAGAGTCTTTAGATCACTCTCAAAGCCTGTTTAGACCAAGTTTAGGCATTTATGCAAAGTCAAAAATCTGAAGTGCACCCTTGGAACAGAACTGAGCAAACCCTCAAAGTCCCACTTCTCAAAACATTTGCTCTGTGTTAAATTTAACGAAGGTGATGAACCAGCTGCCTTCTGGTTCTGCCTTCACCCCACAGCAAACAACCTGTAAACAAAAAGCACTCTTTTATTAGTCAATCAGCACAAATAATCAAATTGCTCCACATCTCAAAATTACTGGGCCTCTCCAGTATCAGCTGCTGCTCCTTCTGGGGAGGACCCAGAGGAAAATTCATCCCCTTCCAGCTGAGGACAGCCTCCAGCTCACCTTGATGTCCTGCAGGAAGATACGTCCACCCCTCTGGTTCTGGAGCTTCATCAGCTTCTCAGCATGCTCCCGCTCCTCCTGGGACTGATGCAGGAAGTACTTGGCAAAGTTTTTCAGGGCCACATCATCCCGGTCAAAATAGTAGGACTGAAAAATAAAGAGTTCACAGACCTGCTTCAGGATGGCTGCAGTCCAAGCCCAGGCCAGCAAGGCAGCATAGAACAGCTCTCCCCTTAGTATCATTCAATTTTTCCAGCTAGGATTAAATTTTAACCTATCTCCTTACCAAGGGCACAAATGAATGGTGTTTGTGTCCTTGGCTCAGTTCTGAAAGCACAAAACCCCTGAAACCCTGCAGACAGGTGTTCTGAGCACCATTAAACTGCAGCCTTGAAAAGCCTTTCTCAAGGAGAAATCTTCCCTTTGTTAGCCCGAGCCTGTTTACAATGATCACATTGCAAGTCAGGGTCATGACCTGCAACACCAGGTAAGGGTGAGCCAAGAACTTTTAGGTACTTCTGCAATAAAGCTCACTTGCTTCCCCAGGCTTTCCAGGGATTAGACCAAGGAATACACTTTCTACTTTTTTTTTTTTTTGGGGAGGGGGAAGTCACATTTAAAATACAATATGAATTCAACAGCAACTACTTTTCTGAAAGCCAAAAAAACCCTCGTAACAGCACTTAGAAGCCATCACACCACTTGTTTATTCCTTGGTCAGAGCCGTTACCAGGATTCAACGCAAAGTCCTGTATCAACTGCCAATTATTTACCAACCTACTACAGAATTCTCTACTCTTAAGCAAGCGGCCTGAAGGTTCAAGGTAAGGCACTGGGGCTTGGTATTATCTACCAACAGAAGCTCAAACACAAATTAACACAGAAAAACTACAAAATACATGCCATAACACAGCGCAGCGTCACTAGGAAATCTCAACGTCCCAGCACGCCCAAAGCACCAGGATTGCTGCACAGAGGTCAGGGAACGGCTAAAATGGGCGCCTCGGGCCAAAGGAGAAGAGTAAACACAGGGCCCCAGGAAACCACGGATTCCTACCGATTCCTGGAGGGAAACCCGTGCCTGGGAGGCGAGCACGCCTGCGGGAAAGGTGCCAAGCGCCTCGTTAGGCACCTCCCGCTAGCCCGGCCCCAAGGGCAGAGCCGCCGGCGAGGCGCTGAGCGCGGCTGATAACGGAGCGGCCAAGGGCAACGGCCGCGAGATAAAAGGGCCTCACCTACACCCAGGGGACGGCCCACAAGGCAGAGGGGGGGAGGAGGTGGGGAAAAAGGAGGAGGAGCTGGGCCCGCAGGCACCGCCCGGCACCCAGGAACCCCCCGCCGGGCAAGGCCCTCGTGCAGCCCCTTTATCCCTCGCAGGACCCTTCCCTTCACCCCGTCGCGCCCGCGGCCCTCACCATGCTGAGGTACACGTAGGACGCGTAGAGCTCCAGGTTGATCTGGCGGTTAACGGCGGCCTCGCAGTCCTGGTGGTAGTTCTGCCGCACCTGAGAGGGGGGCGCTGCCATGGCTGAGGTGCTCCGGTGGGTGTTGAGGTGACTGTGTGGGCGGTGGTGTTGGAGGGGGAGGGGGTGGCGGGCCCGAGCGCGGCCGGTTCCGTCCAAGCACTGTTGACGCAGGAACCCGCTCCGCTCCGCCGCCGACGCGCTGTGAGGGCCGCCCGCCCGCCGACGCCTTTTTTATACCACCGCGCGCTAGGCCACGCCTCCAGGGGGCGGGGCGTCCCGGCGCGCTTCTGCTGGCCCGGCGTGACTCAGCACCCGCCCAGGCCACGCCCACAGAGGGGGCGGGGCCCCCGCCGGCCGCCGTTTCCCGCCGCGCGCGCGCCCTCCCTCCTGGAATGGGCCGTGTTGGGAATTCCCCCCCAAAGTCACCAAAGGCGGCCATTTCCCCTGGAGCACGCTGCCAACGCTGCCGCCAAGCCCTGTCCCACATCCTCCATCCCTCCGGGGATGTGGGCTCCGCCGCTGCCACGGCCGGCTGGTGCCACTGCCTGGCCGCACTCCCCGTGAGAAAAAGAAGTTCCTAAAATCCAAGTTAAATCTAGAAAGTGAGGGCCAAGTGTCAAAAAACTGACCTTGCTGGTAATGAGATGGCTGTTTAAGCTGCTTTTTAATGCTATCCCAGTCACTTGGTGTGTGCCACATTTATTTTCAATAAATTTCGGCTTCTTCAGTCATTCAGTCATTAATTTACAATAAACTTCGGTTTCTTCAGTCATTCAGTTCAGTCATTAATTTGCAATAAGCAACTGGAGTCTTTTAGATTCCGCTTTCTTAAACTTTAACCAGATTACAAGGGAATAGAAACAGCTTAAACTGAGATCATCCCATAGCACTGAACACCCCAATCTCGGCTTTTCCCAAGCCAGCAATCAGCCCTGGTTCTTCCCAAGTCAATGTTCCTGCTGAAATCCATCAGAAATACAATTTACTGATCCTGTTAGCTCAGAATAAAGAGTTTTTCTTCTACGTACTCAGCCTGCAAACTCAGTTGAAAATTTTTTCCTGTATATACTCAGACCATAAACTCAGCTTAAATAATTGTTTTCCTCTCACCAGTTCTTTCTACACGTTTTTTATCCAGCCTTTGCCCCTTCCCGGCACTGTGGGATGTGCCACGCGTGACTGCACAAGAGCCTGTGTGTGGGTAAAGGCCAGCCCCAGAGCACTTTTCCAGACACTCCAAATGCCCTGGAGGGAACAGGGAGCCTCGGCCTGCCTTTGTTTCAGGGTTTTCTGCTGCTCCTGTCGGTTAACCATCACAAGTAATTAAGATCTATAAGATAACGTGGGTCATACCTATGCTTCAGCAGGCTGCCAGGTACATTTCAAATCTCCTGTTCTCCTCCCACATAAATGCTTATGTAAAAAAACCCAAAAAAACCAAAACCAAAAACAACAAAAAGAAAAACAAGTAGCTGCTAGGCAGACTTTTTTTTTTTCTTTAATTATTTTTTTCTTTATTACTGTGTTCACAGTGGAGTGTCTTCACAACAGGAACATCAAACAAACCTCCATAATTGCAAAGTTTGTAACAGGAATATTTCTTCTACAGCTGGGACAGTCTGTGCCACTCGTGATCGCACATCAGTAGGATTAGGGAAGTCCCAAATTCTGCTTTCTGGAGTTGCACAATGCACATTGTGTTTGATGACAGCAGATTTATGTGGGCAGGAGGGGAAACACGGGATTGCATGGCCATGGGGGTCATGTCTTGCTGAGCAAGGTGAAGAATTCATCACGCTGCTGTTATATGGTGTTAGGTCCAGCCATTCCCAGATCTTTCCTGTCTCAAATTACTGTTTTAATTTCAGCTTTACTTCATATTGTTTCCTCATGGCTCAGTTCAGGTCTCCTTTTATTTTGTGCTGCTCTTCGTGAAAATGCATTTGTAATAAAATCCCTGAATGGTTTGGGTTGGAAGGGACCTTAAACATCATCCTGTTCCACTCCTGCTGTGGGCAGGGACATCTCCCACTGTCCCAGGCTGCTCCAAGCCCCATCCAACCTGGCCTTGGGCACTTCCAGGGATCCAGGGGCAGCCACAGCTGCTCTGGGAAATCTGTGCCAGGGCCTCAGCACCCTCACAGGGGAGAATTCCGTCCTAAATGTGAAAGCCACTTGATGGAAAGCCCAGCCTGAGCAAGGTGATGCTTTTAGCAGGCTTCTTTCCAAAGATGCGCTTTAGAAAAAAATTCTTTACTGCTTAGGGAGAAATTCTTCCCTTATTTTAATACTTTTTTACCCTTCACCAGTCCCAGCTGCCCAGGGCCTTCCCCATCCTCTCGGCAGCGTGTGTGGATTTTGAATTCATGTCCCACTCAGCTGCTTTCTTGGACTGAAGTAGAAGCATGTTCATGCTGCCCACAGGCAAAATCAGTGTATTGTCTGCCTACACAAGCTTCAAATTGTTGAAGACAATCCCTGTTTTCCCTTGGATGATATCCCATCAGAACAATGGAGCAAGTTCTCTTGTTTACAGCTTAGCTACTGTACACAGGGCACAGACAGCAAAATCCTCCGATTTAGGGATAGTAAGGCTGAGTTTTGAGCTTGCAGAAATAATCAGAGCTTCTTTGGTGAGTGTCTGCATATGATACAGAAAGTTATTAGGTCAGAGATCAAGATATATCCAAAGGTAAAGTTTTCATGGCTCCTACCTGAACTTTAGTATTTATCCTGACTCTACCCATGCCCTCCTCCTGCATGACCTTTCCAAAGGGGCAGAAAACAGGGCTCCTTAACAAATACTGGGCAGTGTTTGCCCAGAGTACATCCTGAGACAGATCTTTGCTGATACAGTCCCTGAGCAGAAACCTTGGCATGTGGCTTAGGCATCCAGTTAGACCTTCAGTGAGAGGGCTGTGTTGGTGTGAGCAGAGAGCCAGAATGTCCAGGAATGCACAGATTTCATTTCTGACCTGTAGAAATGGCTCACCTCTAGCTTTAAAACACTTAATTTTGCCATGCTGGTTGAATGGCCACAATAATAACCGATCCCAGTTAAAAATCAGTAACTGTTCCAATTCCAGTGAGCAGTGCTGAATATGCCTCAAATGTAAGATCAACAAAAATACAGTAATTTCCACCCCCCCCAAAGCTCAAAGTCCTGTAAATAAGAGAAATTGCATCCAGTCAAATATTTGTTATGGAGAACCTCCACTCCATCCACAAACTTCAGTGTCATTCAGCTTCCAGACCTTGTGTAAACACAAAAGCAACTCTAAACTTGGCTCCAAGGTTGATCATGTGTCGGGAAATTTGACACTAGTCTCAACTGTGAGTTTTGAAAGTTGTTTACTAAAAACATCTGGGCTCCACTTGCTTTGGGAGTTTAACTAAAAACTCCTTCTTGTCGCTCCTTGGGCAGCAAAACACTCGCTGCAAACTTTACAGTTCATTTCTTTTAGGTGCCTGAATTTTTCCAAGTGGGAAACCCGGGATTTAGGCAACAAGTTTTCACTGGGTACTTACAGCACAGAATGCAAATGACTGCGGTGCACAGAGCTGCTGGTTCCTGGAAACACTCTCCAAAGGGACACGGACAAAGGACGTTTGAAGTTCTGCCGGGAAATCTGCTTTGGAGACTGAACACGAAGCTGTTTTTTATGCAGGAAAAAAGTCCCAAACACAGAATAATCTGTAGCTTTGTACTACAAGACTTTGTAGACAAGGAGTATAAAACCCTCTTTAGACAGACAAACTTCTAAGTTGTGACACAGGACTTTTTCTCTCTGGAGTATTTTTACACAGTCTAAACAAAATGCTGTAGGAGATTACAATTCTCTAATTTGGCCGGAATACCCTTTAATTTATTTTTATTTCTTTTACAAGCCTTGTAAAAATACACTTAGAGCCAAGAGAGTGAAGAAGAACAATGTTAATAATACAGTAATTCTGTCAGCATAGCCAGAAGCAGGATCTTGTGAATTTACTTGCGTGTATCATCCCTTTTTAAACTAATTTCCAGACTAACTTCACTATCTGTGAGGGAAAAGCTCCATCCCTCACTCCAAAGGTAGCCTGTGCCCTGGGTGCATGTACAGGAGCTTTCACAACATGGATATACCAAGCTGCAAAAAGCACAATAAGTTTGATGTTGACATTACACCACAGGCCACAATCCACAATATTTGCTCTACTGTCATGATCCTCCCATGGTGCCATCCACTTTTTTTTTTTCCTCTCTCAGATTTACAGAGTTTTAAAAAACAAGGGGGTAGGGATCGTTCCTGTCCCCTGTTTCTGTTGTATTGAACTTTTTCTTCAAATACTGTACAAAAATTGCAAATAGACCACCCATCTAAAGTCAACAAGTACAGGGAAATTTCTCAATACACCACAAAAATCACCTTCCTCTGACCATGAATTTCCCTGGAAAACGCTGATGAATGTTCAAGCCCGAATAGATCACCAGGCAGCTTTGATTCTAGATACACGGATGAAATTTTGGGGGGTTTTTTTTGGTTTGTTTGGTTTTTTTTTTTTTTTTTTTTTAAGAAATTTTACTTGGGAATCAAAGAGGCAAACAGGTGTGTGTCCCCTGAGGCCATCAGGTCATTTTGTGAGGATGCACAAAGGTGTTCCTTGGATTTAGTGCAGCACTGAGTTTGAGCATACACTAAATCTCTTAGAGGAGGCTGCTTTTATACTCAGCTACCCAAAAAAGGGATGAGCAGCAAATGCTCTCAAGCATGAGGAGAAGAAACAAGCTTTTACAAGGAGCTGGCAGTTAAAGGACATGCAGCAGCCTGATAAAACACCACAAAACCAAGCAGTGGCCCATGCCTGATCTCTGTTGGGCCGGATGGGTGGGGGGGCACCCCCAAACTGCTGAGCAGGTCTCTCCAGGAACTCATTCCATGGCTTATTCTGAAGAAGTGAAGGGATTCAGTTGATGTAGAGGGATGTTCTCAGCAGAAGGTGAGACACACAGAGAGTTTTATCTGGGAAAAGCTGGTTCCTGCTCTGCTGTGCTGTGAGGGGACACTGAAAAGACTGCTGTGGTTCATACAGAGGTGCAGCCACAACTCCACAGCTTCCACACCCACATCCACCTTTCATGCTGGGTGTAACTTCCTCCTAAGTCACGTTTGGGCCCTTGGCATCGAAATAAAAATACTGAAAAGCAGCTCAAAGGGCTCAAGTTGGGCCTAATTCTCTGTGTGCTGCTTGTGGAGCAGCCAGGCAGTGCTGAAGTGTGGAATGTTGTCCTGCAAAGTCACCTCTGGAGGAGTTGGACACAGCTCCTTCCTCAAGGTGGGGAAGTGGCCCAGTGGTGCTTTCTCTGCACACTGAACAAAGTGGGGGGTGGGAAGCAAGGAAATTGCACAGAGAGACAGAGATAAAACAGGGAAAATCATCTCTGTTGGAGCAAGAAATGGCTGTGGCACTTTGAATGGGATTTGGACTTCAGGACTGTGCAGAAGTCATCATATTCAGCTCAGCAGATGTTGGGCCATGCCCCCAGATATCAGCATTCCAGCAGGCAATAAAGCAGTGACAGAGAGGCCAACCCACTCTTTGGAACAGGGAGATATCAGGGAAGGGCAGCCACAGGAACCCCTCAGCAATCACACATGGCTGTGTCAGATGCTCTGCTGGGCTGGGCAGAACCCTCAACCCCAGGCAGACTACCTTGGCCATCTGGGTTTGTGGTCAGTGTCCTGGGAAGATGCTCCCACTAAAAGCTGTGGAGGCAAAGCCCTCAGCCTCCCCTCAGACTACAGCCAGAGGAATGCTCTGCCTGGCCTAAGGAATCTTCCACCCAGTTGCTCTATGAGAAGCTTGCTCAGTCATGCATGGCCACAAACCTGTCTAAATAGGCAGCGATGACCAAGACTGAAACTCAAATCAGGAACTTTCCAGTCTGACGAGTGAAAAAAAAAAAAAAAAAAAAAAAAAAAAAATTCTGCTCCGCACGTACTTAGAACAGGCCAGGCCCTTCCTTGCCTGGTGTTTGGTGCTCTTGGTTCCTTCTGAGAAGGGGCACAACCCACAGGAGGCTCAGAGGAAAGAAGATGAAACACTCCCACAGCCAAAAAGGCTGCATTCCTCACACAAACACCTCCACACCTCATCTGTCTCATTTCCCTGTCTCCAGCCACCCTGCTGACCCCTTAGAGTGTGTCTGCAGGCTGTGAACTTAGCAGAAAACAACATTTTTTAAGCAGTTTCTAGGGCTGGCCTGGCCCCTGGATGGGTCTGAAAGCTCCAGAGTTACAAGACACATGGAGGAGCTCAGCGACTCGAGGGCAAAGGGTGATCACAGAGAATTCCACCAAGACCCCGAGGAGCAGGGAGGATGTTCAGCCAGGCCCAGAAGGGAAGAGTTCTCTGACAAAGCATTTCTCCAGTCAGGAGGTGCAGGTTGAGCAATGGGCTGACACCAGCTGAAACAACAGCCTGGGTGGGAGCAGAGGGGTGCGAAATCACGAGGATCTCTCTGAGGTCACCAAGGAAAACAGAGTCTCTGACTGGGGAAGAAAAAAGAAGCCAGAATTGCAGCATTGTTACTTAATTCAGGGAACTTTGTTCAGTCAAGACCAGCAGCCTCAGCATGACCACGCAAAAAAAGTTACCAGGCTTTTATTGGAATTCCAGAGTGCCTGTATCCCTGCCTCAGCCAGGTTTAACTAGCAAAGGACTCTGCCTGTAAAAGGCAATTCCCACTTTATTCCCTGCCCATGTTTACTCTGATTTACTCTGGAGTAATACTTCCGTCCACATAAATATAAGTATTTCAAGAGGGAGGTTGTCAGCCTTGGACAGGAGAAAACATCTACTTCCAGAGTTTTCTGCTGGAAACCCTGCTCCTTCAAATCACCAGCCTTGCTGTGGTGAAAAAATTTGTCAACACAAAATTCCTCAGGTGGAAAAGGTTCAACCCCTCCTTGCTGTATTCCAGAGTCCAGGAAAGCAGCTCAATCCAGATGAAGGAGCACTTCTTAAATTTATTTCAACCTAAAACACCACACAGCCACTTCACTGACCTACAAGTGACAAGGATGGGAACACAGCTGGGAATTGCAGGGATTGGAAAAGAAGGAGGAAGGGGACTGACAATCTGTGTTTTTACAGCCAGATCCAGTGTGAGAAGCACCAGTGCACAGAGAGGCCAAGGACTAGGAAGAGAAAGTCACACCACCATTACCTTTACTTCAGCTGGAAACTTTCTCTTCTTGTTCCAGGTCTTTCAGAAGTGGCTTTTTCCAGAAAAGGAAATTGGGAGAAGACAATTCTACCCCTTTCGTATCACCCTCTGCCAAAACCAGACAGATTTCTCTGTTTCAGGCAGTTCCTGCTCCCCTATCAGGTGGGAGTATAAGGATTGAGGAACAACACCTCCAAAAGCAACCAGACCTCGAGGGTGAGGAATTGGGAAGTGGGTGGGATCTCTTCCCAACCATCACATGACTTTTATTCTTCCTCCTCCTCAGGAATGAGGTAACATTCCATTTTCAGACAACATGATTTGCCTGATATTTACAAGAACCAAACTAAGAACATCATGATTCATTTAAAAAGCATCTTTATTTCACCTGCAAAAACTTGTGTTATGCCCATAAATCAGGGAATAAATGAAAGGTTAATTAGCTGTAATTTCAGTTCAGCTGCTCTGTGAGGGATGCTGTCCTTTACACCTCTCTCCATGAAGATTCCAGAAGCTTTGTTAATATTCCCATCGTGTTTCAGCACTAAGATTGCCATCAACAAACAGGGCCCTGAGAGGCTGGTCACAACTCCCAGCACCCTTCCAGGTGACTCTTCCACCTCACCTACCTGGAAAGGGAGGAATCTCCCTGCTGGGGAGGCGAGGGAAGGATTGGCCCCGTTCCCAGCCACCAGACTCAGCACGGCCTCCCTCCAGGTATGCGGGAGAGGCCCGTGGAATTGTCGCGGGTTATCCCGGTTTGTCCGGGGGGGCCCGGCCCGGCCGAGCAGCCACGTGGGGGCGCCCGCGCTGCGCTTCCCCCCACGGGCCAATCAGCGCGCTCCGTGCGCCGCTGCCCCGGGGCACGCCGGGAGTTGTAGTCCCAGCGGCGCGACGGCGAAGCGGTGCCGACCGGCGACTTCTCCGCGGATTGGCGGGGGCAATTCCGCCACTGCTGTCTCCTCACGGACACTCGCGGACCTACAGCGTGGTGTCCGCCACCCCAGCGCTGTCGGGGTCGGGCATCGGTGTCTCGTGGAGATGACGTCAGCGGGGGGGGTCACGGGCGGGTGTCATGGCCGCGGGGGAATCGTTCCCTCACAACCCCCTTTAAGTGGGGGAATGAGGGACGGCGGTGCCCAGGGCTGTGTAAAGAGGAGCGCACACTGAGATAATCCCAATGAAAACTGTGCCAGACACAGGATGTTGCAACAGAAGAGTCGAATTGCGTCTAAAGTTTTATAAGGGACAGTCATACCCAGAACATTTGGCTCCTCTGAGAAATCACCACTTACAGTGTTTATAAAAGCCCTGATTATCACAGATTAACAGCCTGGTTTGGGTTGGAAGGGGTCATAAAAGCCATCACATTCCATGGGCACAGACACTTCCCACTATCCCAGATGGCTCCAAGTCCCATCCAGCTTGGCCTGCGGCATTGCCAGGGATGGGGCAGCTGCAGCTTCCCATGGAAATCCATCCCAGTGCCACGCCGCCTTCACAGGGAAGATATTTTTCCCCAATATTCCATCTAAATGCACCTTCTGCCAGCTTGAAGCCATTCCCTTTGTCACTGGAAGGGGCTCTAAGGTTTCCCTGGAGCTGTCCCTTCTTCAGAATGGACATTCCCATAAGCACCAACAAGCATTTCGTAACACAATTAAGTAGAAATAAAACCCTAATTATGTTGTGGGAAGGACAGAAACAAGAGCTTGTGGTCTAAAGGCAAAATGAGAAAATGGAAAAATACATGTAAGTGATGAAATCATCAAGAAAGCAGGATGAGAACGGGCCTGAAAGATATTTGTTGACAGCAGAACAGGCCACAGAAATATGATAAAATACATAAAAATGATATTCCTTTCTCTATAGAGGATATGACAGAGCTGGCAAACAAAGGAAGTACTTTCTCTGGACAAAAGATTTTTAGTTTTCCAAGTTTAAAATTAAGTATCAAATATGATTCTGGGATTTCTCACAATACTTAGTGTGTTTACTTTCCTGAGGCTGATAAATTCTTAAGTAATTGATGGAAAGCAAGCCATGAGCATTGTTTTTAAATATTCAAAGCCAAATATCTTTAGATTTTCCAAACAATTCCCCTCACACTTCTTATTTACCTGAAACTTGAATTAGAATTGGACTCAGTCTGCTAAAAAAGGAATTCTGGGTATTATTTTAACCTTCCAAGAAAAAGCACATAATTTAACCGTAACTTCGCAAAAGTTAATACACATTTCTGCTGATGCCAGGATGAATTCCAGGCAGGTCAGAGAAAGAAAGCCTGGATGAGCAGTATAAATTCCAAAATTTTAGGTGGTTACTCTTAAGTGAGATAACACAAAGCTGTCTAAAATGGGATTAATAAAAAAACAGATTTGTACCACCCCCAAAGGGATAAATTTCTTCCCAATATCTAATCTAATCCTTCCCTTCTTCCTCTTAAAGCCATTTAAAGCCAAGTGTTTAAAGGGTGGCCCCAGAGAAGGCAAAGTCTCTTCATAAGGAGCCTTGTTTCTATGAATTTGTTTTTTTTGTATAAGAATTAAAAAATAGGGAGGAAGGGGAAGAGAAAATAGCACTGGCGCACCAAATGCAGCTTGGTTTTTTTAATTTTGAAAGTCCTGGGAATTTTAATGCTGGAACTGTAGCCCAACCTGAATTTCACAAGTAGATGCTCTTTTTAGAGGAGAAAAATAAATCATTCACATCCTCTTTTATGTTGCATATTTTCATATCTGACAGGAAAAAAAAAAAGGAAAAAAGAGAGTGGAAAATCTGCCCTGGTTTCATTGCAAGTAATAAAATTTACACAAAAATAATATAGTTGGATTTTACTTAAGGAAAAAAAAGAGCTTTTTTTTTTTTTTCCCAAGGATTTCAGGAATCCTTTATGTTTAGAAATAGATAAATGAAAATGGTATCTCACTAGTTACATGAGATTAGCCAAATACTAGGTGAGGTCTAATTTTCAATGGCAAAAGCAAAGAGGCATTGCACAGAGGACCACTGATACGGGAATTTCACTGACAGAATATTTTTCCTCTATTTATTTGGTGCTGTCTGTACTCCCACCCCCCATTCCAACAGGGAAGCTCTACTTTCTAGGAGTATGAGAGGAGCTCTGTGGTGATGAGTCAGTCCAGGGGTATTGATTTCCAAGAGCAGCCAAAAATAGACACTTGGGAAAAGAGGAGCAGAAACTGGGTGAGTGTATTATGATCCTTCCCTGCTGAATTTTTCCAGTGCTGCCAAAGAAAATCACAGCTGTCTCCTTCCAGTGGCAGAGGTTACTGAGTATGAGGAAAATGAAAGAGGATGTCTCGGTTTTGAGGAATACTTAGGGATTAGCACCTCAATTCCTGAAGGGATGGTACAGCTGATGATAAAGAGTGATCCTCTAATGGACACCTCCCACCAGACCAGGTCGCTCCAAGGCCCATCCAGCCTGGCCTGGAACACTTCCAGGGATGAGGCAGCCACAGCTTCTCTGGGAAAGAAGGAGAAAAGAAGGAACATATTCCTTGCTAAGTTACCCAATAACTCAATCCCAGCTTTTGCTGTTAGCCTTGTTGGGTCCACTGGCAGCAAACAGCTCCTTACAGTGGCTCTTTTTGGGAACACGTGGCTCTGGTGGGTGGGAGGGGGAGGGAACTGTAGCAGAATTAGACTTGATAATCCAACCTTTCCACCTTGACAAGCCAGGAGAGGCATCCAAATCTCACATCTGGACACACATTGTAAATCAGGCTCTGGTTTGGTATCTTGGAATTGAGATGTGTCTTTTAAAAGGCATCCAGGGTTTGGAATTGCACACAGGCTGGTGTCCATCCTTCGGCATCTATCCACACAGCTACATTTAGATTCCAGCACCTCTGGAAAGAGGAGTATTCTTCAATCCTGCAGGGATCAGCCACCCAAGGCCCTTCATCTTAACAAGCCCTTTTGGGCATCCTGAAAAAGCCTCTAATGATCTTAAAACCTTCTTGGGAAGCTCCTGGTGGAACTCCCTCAGCCTTCTAACAAGACCCTGGGGACAACTTCTCAGACACTTAGAAGAAGGAAAATTTCCTCCTTTTCAAAGAAAAAGAGGAAACTCCAAAGCAGTTCAGTTTGTCACGCCTTGGCAGGAAAATTCATGGCTTGGCCAACACCTCTCTAGTCCTCCACTTGGTTGGTGCAGAAGTTGTGGCAGGAATTTGAAGGATGATTGATCTTTCATCAGTGTCCTTCACCAGCTGCACCAGCAGCACTTGTGGTTGGCAGAAGTCCCTCAGAATCTTCTGAAAGTACCTGGGACATCCCAAGGGCAGGCATGGCAGGTGATGGGCCAGTTTCCAGGTTCCAGGGGTTCTAGTCAGGAGTAAGTTGTGGATAAAGACAAATCCAACTGCTGTGCCCTGGTTCTGCATTCGGAGACCTGGAAAGGCTGGAACAAGTGAGGGTTTTTTGGGTTTGGTGGGGGTTTTTTGGGTTTTGTTTTGTTTTGTTTTTTTTTTTTTTTTTTTCCAGATGAAATGCTTCATAATTATCCTGCTTGCAGTTGTAATCTCTGATGACTTTTCTTGCATTTCAGACACCTTAAGGCTACAGTTAATACAAGGTCTTATCACAAAATGAAAGCATTTAAAAATCGAGAGACACTTGTAGCTAAATAAAAGAGATTTTATTAAACCTATTTCATCAGAAACTTTTGGGGTCAATCAAGTGACAATAATCTCAGCATTTTTACAAGATGACTTATTATTTCTCTACAAAGAAGAGGGATGGCGAAGAGAGAGGTGAGCTGCAGGAAGCAGCATCACCTCTCTTTCCATTAGGATTTGATGCAGCAAGGAGAAAAAACATGGGAAAAAGGAAAATGTAGTGGCAAACATGGCTCTAGGGATGGAACTCTGCAGAGTCCAGCAAATAACAGACACCCAGCAAGGGGAGAGAGAGAGAGAGGAGAGAGATTTCAGGGCTGATCCATAAAACATAGTTAAATATATTTGGAGCTTAATTTTGAAAGGGATAGAAACTGCTTTCATACAGTATATCTAAATGTTCCTGAGTACCAAGTCCCATAATTCCTGCCCTAAAATATTCATCCAACTCCTGCTTGCTCTCACCTCAGCTTTGTCAGTGCTCAGTGCAGAACAACATTCCCAGCTGGACTCTTCTCCCCCTGTGAAAATGACCTAAAGCTGTGCCATGCAATTCTGGAAGTGCACAGCTCTCCTTCTAACTGCAGAGGGAGCCAAAAGGAGTTTTTCAGCCCAGAAAATGAATTTGGATTCCAGCATCTAATTTTTAGATATCTGAAAGTTAAAGATCAGTCACAAACTGTAGTTTCTACCCAGCTGATGGTGGAGACTGAGCGAGGTTTTCTTGTCTCGTTAAAGCCCTTCTTACCTGGCTGATCACTCTTTTTAGGGCACATTTTACCTCTCTGTTCCTGAGGCTGTAGATGATGGGGTTTAGGAGTGGGGTGAGCATTCCATAAAGCATAGACACGATCCTATCCCAGTGTGGGGCATAGGTGAAGGAAGGGCGGACGTAGGTGCAGATGGTGGTCCCATAGAAAAGGCACACCACAGTCAGGTGAGAACCACAGGTAGAGAAAGCCTTGTGCCAGACCCCAGGGGAGTTCCTGGCCAGGATTTCCAGGAGGATGTAGATGTAAGAGACCACAGTGACCACACAGGCGCTGCTCCCCAGCACCCCGGCCACCACCAGGATCACCAACTCCCTGCTGTGTGTGGACGAGCAGGAGAGGGCCAGCACAGGAGGAATGTCACAGTAATACTGCTGGATTTTATTAGGGCCACAAAAAGACAGTGTGAAAACCAGAGAAGTGTGCAGCAGTGAGTTCAAAAGCCCTGTTGCCCAGGTGCCCATGGCCAGCTGAGCACACAGCATCCTGCTCATGATGCTTGGGTACCTCAGGGGGTGGCACACAGCCACGTAGCGATCGTAGGCCATCACAGTCAGGAGGAAAATCTCCGTGCCCACCACAGCAATGAGGGAAAAGTGCTGCAACAGGCAGCCAGAGAAAGAAATCTCTTTGTGCTCCAGCAGCAAGGCCCCCAGCATCTTGGGCACGGTGATGGTGGGACATAAAAGATCCAGCAGGGATAAGTTACCGAGTAAAAAGTACATGGGGCTGTGCAGGTGGGAGTCAGTGCTGATGGCAATGAGGAGCGTGAGGTTCCCTGCCATGGTGGCCAAATAAACGAGCAGGAACAGCACAAAGAGAAGCAAACGGATTTCTGGAGCATCAGAGAGGCCCACGAAAACAAATTCGGATACAGTTGAGAGGTTGACCCTCTGCATCTTACTTCTTATTGTGGGGATGAGGCAGAGGTTTCCCTGGAATAAAGAAGGTGTAACTTAATCACAATTTTATCCCCGTTTTAAAGATTGTGAGGGGGTTTTTTTGTCCGTTTTGAAGTTCAAAACCATTTCCAAGCATCGCCACACTCAAAATCTAAATTTCACCCACATATTCCTAGTACAAAAAGCAAAATGTAGGTATTAAACTTCGCAGTTATTAATCCAAAATGTTAGTTTTTGCAAGTTGCCACCTCAGACATTCAGCCACAACAGCTGAATGTTGAAGTTACCTTCCCTGTGGTGTCCAGCTTGGACACAGCCCCAGGCAACACAATGGGGCTTTCAAGGTTCTCTGAGCAAGAGGAGTGTAGTATAAATCCCTAAAATTCCTTTCAATATCAATTATTTAGTCTTAATAATGTCATAACAAAGGTCTAGATCAGTAACTGAAGCTAAAACTTACTTTTTAAAGAAGCAATGCTGTCAGAGAAGAATTAAATCCCTCATAATCAGCAGATAGATGCATTTTGGTGTTTTTTTTCCAGCTTTTGGATGGGGCTTGGAGCAACCTGGTCTAGTGGAAGGTGTCCCTGCCTATGGCAGGACATGGAGTGAGCTGAACTTTAATGTGCTTTCCAACCCAAACCATTCTATGATTCTGTCATTAAAAAAAAGTTACAATTTGGCATCCCATTAAAGACCCCCCAGTTTTCCATAAATTTTACCCTGCTTCCATAATACCATTAGTACTTCTAGCATCTTATCCCCCCCCTCCCCCCAAATCCCCTTTCCCCAATTCAAAGAAGTCTAAATGTGGCATTAGAGGATGCATCTATCCTGCATTGCTCCATGGAATGTAGCTCAGTATTTACAGTAAGGATTTACACGCCAGCCCTATAGGGAATGAAAGCAAAGTTTAGTCCAAACACCTCCTTTTTGGGAGACTTTGGGATTGATTTTGAGATGGTGGAAATATTGTACCACATTCTCATTTGTAAGAGAAGCAGAGATAAATTGATTGATGAAGTATTTCATCTGGCCAAGCTCCTCTGTGGTCTTATGTTCTCCCAGAAGCTTAAGAGGGAGCTTAAAGTCAGGGCTTAAATTACATAAAAAAGAGTTAACTCAGCAGAAGTAAAAGGGACATCACTTGTTCCTTGGGGACAACAAAATGGGGAGCTCATTCAGGTGAAATAGCACAGAAACAACACAGAAATACTCACTGCAGCACAGAATTAATTACAGGTGACTTATAGTTGTCTGTATCTCCAGGAATCAAAACAGTCTTTTTTCTTCTTTCGACATGTGACATAAAAATGATTTCATTCATAAGGAAGAGATGAATCCCGATAGAGCAGCGTTGGAATATTCACACAGACACAGACATCTGCCAGCACTGGCACAAGGGCTGGCTTGGCTGCAGGAGTAGGCACCTCTCTTCTTTAATGAGGTTGTATAAATATGAGGGAGTGTCTGGGGACAGGTGTGTCTGACATTTTTTTTGGATGTTCCCTTAATTGCATGTATGAGGGTTTTTCAGAACATTTGCATTTCGGCAAAAAGGGGGTGGAGAAGGAACCAAAATTACCAGCACTACTTTGAAGAGCTAACAAAAATTTCCCTCCAGTTCCATTAAGCATGTGTGATTTATGGAATGCCACTTGCCATGTGTGTGATGTTCAGGGCTGGGGACAGGCCTGTTCCTATTCCAGCAATACCTGACCATAAATTCTGCACTGTTCGCATGAAGGGCTTTGGCTGTCCAGAGTTATTCCAGCCTGTTTGCTGTGTTTGCAAACTCCTAGAAAATTATATCTTTTTCATTTTACATGGGCAAGCAGTGATAGGACAAGAGGGAATGGTTTTAAACTAAAAGATGAGGGATTTAGATTTGATATTAGGCAGCTATTCTTCCCTGTGAAGGTGCTGAGGCCCTGGCACAGGTTGCCCAGGGAAGCTGTGGATGTCCCATCCCTGGAAGTGTCCAAGGCCAGGCTGGATGGGCTTTGGAGGGACCTGGGATAGTGGGAGGTGTCCCTGCCCATGGCAGGGGGTGGAACAACATGAACTTTAAGGTCCATTTCAACTCAAACCATTGGACTCTATGAACTGGAATGTCCCAAGGGTCACACAGCACAGGCCTATTCTGCCATGGGGGTGCAGAGCTGTGGCTGGAATGAATCCCCATGGTCCAGACCTTTCCCTGTGTGCTGCAGTCAGCCCAAGGACCATCAGGCATCACACTTCCTGTGGAGTTGTATTATAAAGAATTTTGTAATAAACCCAGATGCCAGAAAGAGATACAGCAAAGAGGTCCTTCCCTCACCTCTCCCTTCCAAGTCAAACCATTCTGTGATTCTGTTCCCCTCATAAATCTGAAATGTTTCTTTTGGGGTGGAATGCATTGGCCTTATCAAGGTGCCAGTCACCCAGGCTCTCAGCTCTACCTCTAAGTTGCTTACTTGCAGGGATAATCTTAGCTGGGTTATTAGAAGTAGAAACACAGGGTAGTTTTTGAGATAAATGTTCTGCCTCTGGGTAAATAAATAAAAATTATATTACATTATATTTTATTATACAAATTCATTTAAAAAAAAAACACCCCAAAACAAACAACAACAAAAACATCTCTGTTTTTAGAATCCAGATGTGCACTACTTGATGATATGCTGGATTAGACCCCTCTTGCCCTGTTGCCCACCCCTCCCTGCCATCCCCACTGTAATACAACGAAAGTGATTTGATTTTGTCCACTTCTGAGACTACCCAGCTTTGTCATTGTTTGAGATTTCCATCTAGGAATTCTTATGATGAGTCCAGACTGATTATAGTCTGATGTCCATTTGTTTTTCCGTCCCATAGTCTTTAAATAAAATTGATTAGCCTGGGATCTCTTCAGGCTTCTTGGGATTTAACAAAACCATTGTAGAGATCCTGCCAGTTCTCCAAGGATTTTTTTTCCCTTGGAGGCCATTCTTCACTGTCCTCTAGGTGAGGGCAGTAAATCTGAGGGTGAGCTCATAGAGCTGATAATTTCCAGGAGAGAAAGAACTTGGGACTTTAATGGTGCGCAGTGGAGCCAATTTACACACAGGGACAAACTCAGCTACCAAAGCTGCACCTTTGCAATTTGTCAGGCACCAACTTTTTAACAGCATCTTCTGGGGCCTTGTTAAAGTCATCCCAAGATGTTTCCAGGGGAGAAAAATCAATTATGTTAAATTTTTTGTCTTCATAGAATGGTTTGGGTTGGAAGGAACTTTAAAGCTCATCCCATTCCTGCAATGGGCTTCCACTGGATCAGGTTGCTCCAAGTCCCTTGTATTGAAATCCCAGCTTCCAAAACTATGGAATTTTTGTTTTATCCAAATTGGAGCAATTATTTCAAATCAGTTCACTGTTGATGCCCCCAGTTTATGCCTGGTGAACAAATTGACACCAGCAAAATAACTGGACCACAGCTCCAAATTGCCTTGCATTGATTTATAAATAAAATATTTATAAAAGCTTTATTGGAATGTTAAAAAATTATGATGGTGCTAAATTCTTTTTCTCAATTGAAATGTACCCTAATTGACCTAAAGAGCATTTTTAATTTTTCAACATTTTTCTGTAATACTAAAAAAATTCCTCCCTTCCAACCCAGGCCATCCTATGATGATCCTGAGCAGAAATTCGCTATTAAAAAGAAATCTCATTTGCACAAGGATGGGAGATGTTTGGAAATCTCTCTTAACCATGAGGATCAATGAATCACTGATGCTTCTGATCCTCCTCTTCCTACAGGTGTGGGAGTGAGGGCTAATTTAAGACAGCACAGAAAGACAGTGGCAAAGTGGAAATCCTTTCACTTCCTGTGCAGCAATTTAGATTGGATATTAGGAAAAATTCCTTCATGGAAAGGGTTTTCCAGCCCTGAAACAGGCTGCCCAGGGCAGTGGTAAGAGTTGCTAACCCTGAAGGGATTTAAAAGCGGTGTGGATGTGGCACTTGAGGACATGGGTTAGTGGTGGCCTTAGCAGCCCTGATGAATGGTTGGACTTGATAATCCTAGAGGGCTTTTCCAACCTCACTGATTCCATGATTTTATTTAGGGGGGATGAATCCAATCCTAAATCATTCTAGCACAGAGAAACTGATGGTGTTCCCCTCATGGCAACCACTGTATTTCTATCCCTGATGGATTTGGTGATGTAACTGCTGCCCTCATCGAAGCAGATTGGGTTGGAGGGGACCTTATGGACAATCCTATTCCAACCCCCCTGCCATGGGCAGGGACACCTTCCACTATCCCTGATATCCCACATTGCTCCAAGCCCCATCCAAGCTGGCCTGGAACACTTCCAGGGCAGCCATGGCTTCTCAGGGAAACCCATGCCAGAAGAATTTCTTCCCAGTATACCATCTAAACCCACCCTGTGTCAGTATGAAGCCATTCCCTCTTGTCCTGCCTCCATGTCCTTGTCTGGAGTCTGGCTCCACTCCTTCTCCTTCCTCTCTATATTGTGCTTTGTATGATTTAAATGATTCACTTCTGTGAGAAAATTATGACTAAAAATCTTCTTATATGTCTTAAAACCCTACAAGCAGAATCTGTACTGTCTCTATCTTCCAGTGTTGGTGGGTGAATTTGGGGACACTTGTGCATGTGCTTCTGCCATCTGCTGTCACAGCACAGGAAGAGCAGGTCAGAGAGGGAGACAAGCCTCATCTTGGATTCATTTATTTATTTGAAAATTATGATCCCACACGAGTGGAAGTGTTCAGGAACTTTGGGGGTTTCAGCACGGATTTTTAATATTAACAATTATATGTGTGTTGAGGTCCATGTCGGAGAAGGGAACAGACAGCACACCAATATGATGTGGAACTGATTCTGATTTATTAAGCAAGTGTAAAACCTTATATATGTTTTGTGTACGTGCAAGATACAATCAGCATAGTTTGTGCCAAAGGCTAAAAATATACCTGTTCATGGTCAAATCTCCAGGTGTTCAGCTTCATCCCTCCCGTGCTGCCAGCAGAACTTTTTAATGATCTTGGTTATCTTTTTTGTGATTCTCTGCTGGTAACCTCCTAACTTGGGCTGCTATGTTTAACATTCCTTTGTCTAGCTTCTGTTCCTTCTGCTTCACACAATTTGTTATTAAAGACACATTACAGAATTCTCTTGTACACTGGCTAAAGGTTTATGGCCTCTGTAAAGGCCGCAACATATGTGTATATAAATGTATTTGGACATAATTTGAAATCTGTAGGCTTTAGCCACTAAGTCATTATTGTTTAGGGGTAGAGTAGGAATGTGACTCCAGGTGTAACTCTGGGTCTAACGCCAGGGTTCTGCCAACCCAGCTTGTTTCAGAAGGCTCTGCAGCGCTTCCACAGTCTCCAAATGGATTCCTTCACCTCGCTGTTCCTCAGGGTGTAGATGAGTGGGTTCATCATGGGTGAGAAGGTCGTGTAGATGACACAGATGTACTTGTTGGTGGGCAAGGTCCCAGCAGGCGGTAGGTAGGTGAAGATGCAGGGCATGAAGAGCAGGGTGACAACCATCACATGTGAGGCACAGGTTGACAGTGCCTTCCAGTGTCCCTGGGAGAGGCAGGCCCGGACCTTTGCCAGGATGAGCACATAGGAGCCCACCAGCACCAGGAAGCAGCCCAGGGATATGAGGCCGCTGTTGGAGGCCATGAGCCACTCGGTGAGGGTGGTGTCAGTGCAGGCCAGGAGGATGACAGGCGACACATCACAGAAGTAGCTGTGGATCGTGTTGGGGCCGCAGAAGGGAAGCTGGAGCGTGAGCACAGTCTGGACAATGGAGTGGATAAAGCCCCCGACCCAGCAGGCAGCGACCAGGGCCCAGCAGGCCCCGCGGGCCATGATGGCCGTGTAGTGCAGGGGCCTGCAGATGGCCGTGTAGCGGTCGAATGCCATCACTGTCAGGAGGAACATCTCTGAGGAGCCCACAAAGTGCAGGAAAAACAGCTGGGCCATGCAGCCCTCAAAGGCAATGGCCTTGTGCCCTGACAGCAGGGCCACCAGCACCTTGGGGACAGTGACGGAGGTGTAGCAGATATCGATGAAGGACAGATTGCAGAGGAGAAAGTACATGGGCGAGGAGAGCTTGGGGTCCGTCCTGACTGTCACGATGATGAGGAGGTTGCCCAGCAGGACCACGGCATAGGCCAGGAGGAAGAGGGTGAAGAAGAGGAGTTGCAGCTCCCGGGTGTCAGAGAGCCCCAGGAGGATGAATTCGGTCACCCGGGAGGAATTGTCCTGTGCCATCGCTGCAGCTCAGGCTCCCATGGCATGGATGGGGGGATGGCCAGGAAGGGAAGGGAATGTGCTGCAGCTCCAACGCTCATGGATGGTGTGAGCAGGATGCATTTGCTGCTGCAGAAAGCACAGTGTCATGTCATAAATAATAGAAGGCAGAGTTTTCACTCACCCCCTCTTCTGTCCCTGTTCAGGTCTATGGCCCCTCCACATTAACCTTCTCCCCTGAACTCACTCTGACCACTATTTTCCTGCATTGTAGTTGTTGTGCTCCCATTCTGTCAGGGAGAAATCACAGAATCATGGAATTGTTAAAGTTGGAAAAGCCCTGTAAAACCATTGAGTCCAGTCATCCCCCCAGCACTACACTAAATCAAGCCCTCCACTAAATCATGCCCCTAGGTGTTACATCCATACTGCCTTTAAATCACTTCAGGAGTGGTGATTCCAGCACATCCTACTCTCAGATAACAGGAGCCATGAATACTGGAAAAATGCCATGCTGTCCTTTTACCTGCTGGAATCTTGAAGTGCCATGACTGAAGCTGCCATTCTCAAGCGTGAGCTGTTCCATGTTCTGATCCTAATGACACTCCTCTAAATTGGGGAAAGGGTTTTCCAGTTAGCTTATCCACTCTGAAACTGGGAATACATGCACAGGAACCAGGTCTGGGAGGGTCCTCACTGGAAAAATTGGACTTTCTAACACAGCAGAAGCAAAACGCTGCACGGTTTCTCAACCTCTATTTTTAAAAGAAATTCTAAAAGTTCTTCAGTAGTCAAATGCACTCACTGTCCTGTGGAGGTTAAAGTGGGACCAGCAGAGGAATGCACTTGTCCATTAAAAAACCATCCAGGAAATTCCTTTACTGCTCATTTTTGCCAAAATTTCAGCAAGCAGGAGATTACAAATAAGAAACCAGATGTCTATGATGCTAACAGCATGAAATAAAGCTGCCTTAAAAGATATAAAAGGCCACATTATTAGACAGGGGACATTAACAGCACACATACATTGTCCTCTGGTATGTTGAATACACACTGTATTCCTTCTGCTGTCATTTTGGGACAATTTCAGTTTAAAGCCAATGCTTCCCTGAAGGAGTAGCAGTGAAATCCAAGCCCCAATATGTCCCTGACATGTGTAATAACAAGCTCTGATTATTTAGCTGAGGAGAGTGGTAGAAATAATACCCAGGTCCTGGTTGTAGTGTGTGACACCCCATAAATACACTCTTAGTGACACTGGGGGAGTAAATGAAATGTTGGTGTCCCTCCTTTACTGACAAACACCCACAAATCCACCCTCACATCATTCCCATGCAGCACACAAGGATCACCAGTGTGTGATATTCCTGAAAGTTCAAGACCAAGCTGGTCAGGGCTTGGAGCAGCCTGGTTAATGCATCTGCCCATGGCAGGGGGTCAGAACAAGATGAGCTTTAAGGTGCCTTCCAACCCAAATTCAACCATTCCAGGATTCTAAATCTGTAACTGATATTTAATTTTTTTTTTTTTTTCCTGAATCATAAAATAGACCTCACGAAAGTCACTCACCAGCAATGCTGCTTTGCAAAGGCAGGATTTCAGTGGGGCCTGAGCAAAACAAAGGAACAAACCCAGAACACTTCCACTTCCACTGGCTGTTGCTTCTCTGGCGACCTCCCCAAACCACTTCAGGAGGTTCCATCAGAACCTATCAATTCCATCAGAAACTCTCTGCAAGGTGCTGCTCAGAAGTTATGAAAGCAGCTCTGTATCTCTGCCAAATCTGAGCCCTGAAAACAACAGCCCAACCTTCTTGTATTTCCCATTCTGCAAAAAAAAAAACAAACCACCAACCAAAAAAACAACAAACCAATCTCCAGGAGCATCTTCAAGTACAATTATTTTTGTAGCAGAAATAGTTCAAGTAAATCACACAACAGAAGCACAAGATTATCAGGAGTAATGAGATCCCAGTGGCAAAGGGAGTTTTGTCAGAAATCATCAGTCGGCAAGGAGCTAAAATTATTCTTTGGGTAGTTATTAGTGTAGTCCTTGGAGAGAGATGTCAGAGTAAAGATGTCTCTTGCACAGGACATTTATATAAATTCATATAAATGGATACAGACTTTGCTTTCTGTCCTAAGCTAGTATTTCTCATCTACAATATTATTTCATACTAACTTACATATTGACAGCACAAAGCAAAAGTATCACTGATGTTATCACTTAGACACCTGACTTACAACTTTAAAATAAGAAGTAACACAGGAAATCGCTTTAAAAATGCACATAGGTTTGTGATGAGCTTTCCTCGCTCACCAGGTATTTTTACTGACACAGTAAAACACAGAAGCAACTTTGGAGCTCAAGTATGAAATTCTTGTAGGAATTCTTGGCAAAGAAGAGCCTGACACTGTTTCCAGTGACACCTTCCCTAAGCTATGGGTGAATATTTGCTCAGCAGCACACAGAAGTAAGACCTCTAAAAAAACCCACTGTTCACCTCCAAAGCATTTAAAAGTACATTTATTTTATTTAGTGCTGTATTGGGCAGAAATAGGTGAAGTAGATAGAATTATAAGATAATTACGGAATTGCAGAATAGCTGTTTGGGTTGGAAAACAATCTCATTCCAACCCAAACAGCTATCCCCATGGGCAGGGATGCCTTTCACTATCCCAGGTTGCTCCCAGCCCCATCCAGCCTGGCCTGGAACAGGGCAGAAAGGATTTGTTGAAGTGGGAGAGGAAGTGGAGAAATTTCTCCTACTGTTCCTTCATCAGCAAACCACCCAACTATCTTTTAATTTCAGGTTGGATTGGTTTGTGGGGTTTTTTTGGTTTTTTTTTTTTTTTTTTTCTTATGGGATCCTCTACGTGGAAAACATTTTCAGTATTTTTAACAGTATTTAAGCACTGGTGTTGCAGTTTCTCAGGAGGCCGTGGTCTGGGCCTGTGCTTGTTCACAAAGAAGAGGAAGGGAATTCCAGAATTCCCAGTGTCTTTCCCATGACAGAAAGAACTTTTAGTGCCTTCCTAATTACATCAGGAGCCAACAGCCAGCTGTTCTTTGAAAGGCATGTTTTGGGGCATTGTCACAGAAGAAGTTATAGCAAAACATGCTTGATTTTCTCCAGTCCTTTGGGAGCATGACCACAATCCTACCCCTTCCCATTTCCTCTTCCCACTTTCCTCCTGCACAGTTTCCTCATGGCTCCCTTCACTTCCCCACTGCAGTGGGTGTAGATGGGGGCATTGAGCCACGCTCCTCAGACAGGTCACTGGATGGGTGGATGCAAACAAACTCGCTGGGCCCAAGGCGCAGGATCACCACAGTGATGTGGGACCCACAGGTGGACAGGGCCTTGTGCCACCCTGCCAGCGTTCGTCCCCTCAGGGAAACCAGGATGACCACATAGGACATGACCAGGATGAGGGAACAGCTCAGGGATATGGCTCCACTGTTGGCCACCACAGCACAGGCCAGGTGGAGCAGGGCGTGGACATCACAGAAGTAGTGGGCGACTTTGTTGGGGCCACAGAAAGGGAGCAGGGCGGTGGGAAGGGTCTGGAGGATGGTGGAATGCAGGAACCCCCCCACCCAGGAGACCCCCACCACACAGGTGGTGGGACATGAGCGCAGGGTAGTGCAGGGGCTGGCAGATGGCCACGTAGCGGTTGTGGGCCATGGCTGTCAGGATGAAAACCTCTGTGCAGACAAAAAAATGAACTCCAAAGTGCTGCCCTATGCAACCTGCAAAGGAGGTGGTGTTATTTTCCTCCAGGAAGCCAGAAATCATTTGGGGAGCTATGACAGAGGAGTAGCAAACATCTACAAAGGACAGGTGGCAGAGGAAGAAATACATGGTGTTCAGGTGCCAGCTGCTCATCACAGTGAGAACTATAAGATTTCCTGACACTGTGAGCGTGTAGAAAAGCAGGAACACCACAAAATATATTTTCTGTGCCCCTTGGTTCTCTGAGAGGCCCGGGAGGATGAATTCCTTCATGCTGCTGGAGTTTTCCTTGCCAATCTACTGGGCAATGTGCAGTGCAGAGCCTGGAAATGTAGAAAGATAAAGACAAAATGATTCATCAGTTTTTTCATTCTTAAAAATTAATTCTTTATCAGAAGTGCATTCTCTCTAAGAAATACATAGGATTAGAATTAAGCTTATCTAGTGCTTTTAAAATTTGGGGGTTTTTTTGTTTTTCTTCCCCTTCTACATATTTAATTTGCCTTCCATGAGACACAGCCATAGAATCATAGACTGCTGGAATGATTTGGATTGGAAGGGACCTTAGAGACCATTAGTCCCAACCCCACTTCCATGGGCAAGGATGCCACCCACTGGATCCCTTTGGGATTGGATCCATCTGATCCAAGCTCCTATTTATTTTATGATTTTAAAATAGAACAAAATGAGAAACTCCTGTAGAGGCAAAAAGCTGATCAAGCACCCACAGGAAATGCTGAAATGTAGAAAAACCAAAATTGCTCTCAAACTCAAAAAAGTGATGCCTAAAAAGGAAGTTGGGAAAGTTAGGGACTTTTCCTGTGCTTGAAGTTTTACCGGCAGGAGGTAAAACATACTCAAGAAAGGGGATAAAAGGGGGTCTTACCTCTAAAATCATCTTTTCAATTACTGACTAGAGGTACATGATATCAATTACAATATGAAACAAAAACCATGTTAACTGTTATGATTTAAAAAAAAAAAAGGATAAGGAAGGCGCCATCCCCTTATTGCAAGGGTTTTCCCCTAAAATCTCAGGTGGTTCATTGAAAATTAATTCAATAACCTGATTTGGGACTGCAAAACCAGTTCTGCATGTGGTTACAGCCAAAGAGAGCTGGAGATAGTTGACAACTTCAGGGGAAATTTCATTTTGTATTTTCACATTTGTCAAGAAGTGGAGTAGGGGGGAACAAAGAAGGAAAGGAAATCAGGAAAAGGAAAAAAAAGAGGAAAGGGAAAAGATCCTGGAAAACTGACGTCCTCTGTATTTGGAGATCTAATTTTTGTGTGAGAGCTGTAAAATTTTATGTCCCCAATGTCTCCCTTTCCTGGTAGGGGCTTTGAAGAACATAGAACAGCTCCTGAAAAGCTTCCAACACTTGCTTAGAAGGTGCCTTTTTTAATCCCACCTCGTTTAATTCCTTGCTTTCCTGAATCACCAAGTGTATCCACGGGCTTTTCCTCCCATGTTAGAGCTGCTTGGAGGGAGTGTGGGCACTGAAGGGTGCACGCACAGCCCAGCAAGCTGAGAGAAAAAAAACTGTTTAAGTAACTTTCTTCAAATCTCTCCAAGGAAATCTCCTTCCTCCAGGGCGTAATTCCCTGTTTATCAAGACCTCCTCCACCCTCTCCAAGGAAATGTTCCAGTTCAAGGGCTCTTGGGGCTGGAGGAGGGAAGTGTGAATGCTCAGTGGTGGGAAGGAGAAGAAAATAGTCCCATCCTGCCAGGGGAAGTTTAGATTGGATTTTAGGAAAAATGTCTTCACTCACAGGGTGGTTCTGCCCTGGCACAGTTTACCAAGAGCAGTGGTGGAGTCACCATCAATCTGGAGGGGTTTAAAACACATGGATGTGGCACCTGGGGGGACTTGCGTTACTGGTGGCACTGCTGGGGAATGGTTGGACTGGATGGCCTTGGAGGGCTTCTCCAACCTTAACAATTCCATGATTCTTGGAAATAACAGCCAGTAGATTAGCTGAATATTAAATAGGGCAAGCATGCTATGTGACCTGGCCGAGGTAACATTCCCAGACTGCTGTTGATCTGTGCTTTGTTTCCCAAGTGTAAAGACCCCTTAGATCCACAGCTTAGGGTTTTTATAGTGCTGTGAGTAATAAACAATAAAATTGTGAGGATTTTAAAATCATTGTGTATCCCAAAAGAACTCCACAAAACCTCATGAAGAAAAAATCTGAGAGGTTTCTAGCAGTAAGTAGGAGAGAGACAGAAGGTGTCTTGGGTCACTTCTTGATGACCCTTCAAGTCCTTATTTTCCATGAAATTTCATTGCTGGTAACCCAGGAAATAAAGTCTTTTACAAGAACTTGCATGTTTCAGCAAAGATCAGTGAAGTAAAGAGTAAGTAAAAAAAGTCCTTATTTTAAAAATTGGGAAACTGAGGGAGGGGAGGAAGTCAGCTCTTGTACATCTGTGGAAGTCAGCTGAGTTAAGCCTTTGCCACTCCAGGCTTTCCTCTGGAAAGAAATGGATCTATTCACCTAATCAGTTGGGGGAAATGGCTTTAAATGACAGAAGGTGGGTTTAGATGGGATATTGGGAATAAATTCTTCCCTGTGAGGGTGGTGAGGCCCTGGCACAGGTTGCCCAGAGAAGCTGTGACTGCCCCTGGATCCCTGAAAGTGTTCCAGGACAGGTTGGAGCAACCTGTGATAGTGGAAGGTGTCCCTGCCCATGGCTGGGGGTGGAAGTGGATGGGCTTTAAAGTCCCTTCCAACCCAAATCATTCCAGAATTCGATAAATTTGTGTATTACTTCAGCTCCAACTCATCACTGCTCAGAAGCGTACTGTGTATTTTCAACTTGTGATCTAGGTGCATTAATAAATAGTTTCATCCACTGCCCATCCTTTTGTTTTTCTGACATTTACTGGAATTCAGAATGACCCAATAACAACAAAGGCATTTTGAATGTCTCCCAACATGGAATGCCAGAAATCCATGCAGAGAAAATGGGAATCCTCACATTAATGAGGTGATTAAATAGTGTTCTGAATAAAAATAGTCTTTTGATTTAAATAACATTTTACACCATAGCCTGGATTCCTGGCCAGGTTAATGAGGGTTACCAGTAACCACTATAGGAAATAGGATTGGGTAAGAAAGTAAGAACAGTCTTAAAATCATTGGGAAAAGAAGAGGAAGAACAGATGACAACAGAAGCTGAAGATGTACAAATATGTTTCTGACCTGCTAAGCAAATTTGGGCTGGATGTGCCCATTCCTGTGCCTGCTGACACACGTGGCAGCAATTTGAGTGGTGTCACACTCTTGTCCCTTTACTTCCATGGCCCAAGGGACTAAGAGAGCTGGCACCTCCCCAAAATAGTTCCCTGTAAGGATGTCAGGAAAGGAGAAAGGTGTTTTCTCTCTTTCCACACCCTTTGGCAGGTGGAGCTGGATGGCTCATGGACATGGAGTGTGCATGGAGAGGAGTGGGATGTTGTGGGTGGGTGGTGGTGGGTTCTGTCTGTTTAGGAGACACAAGGTGAGGAAGAGCCCGATACTCTGTTCAGGGGGAAGTTGTGAAACTGGAGGTAAAAGGCATGAGGCTGAAGGGATTTTGTGAAATCAGAAGTGCCTGAAGTGCTGAAGGACTGTGCTGGAAGCCTGTGGGGTGTGAAGGTGCACTGAAAGAGCTCCTGTCCCCAGAGCTCCGTGTTGAGGGCATTACAAGCAGGGTGTGGGCATCTGGAACTGCTGAGGTGGGAAGTTTGGGTGCATGGTTGGATGAAGTAGCAGGGACTCCATAAGGTGCTGAACTGTGCTGGGAGAGGCTGTGGGTTAGAAGGGGACCCACTGTGGTGACAGGTGTGTGACAGCTGGGCAGGGACAGGAGGGAATGAGAAATGCTGAGGGAGGTTATGAAACCTCCAGCAGAAATGCTATGGGAGAGGACTTAAAATTTCCCTACCTGAACAGCACTAAAACCTCACCTTCAGGGGCTGTGAAACCAGAGCATCTCAGGGCCTTGAGCAGGACACACCACCAGTGCAAGGTTTGTATGGACAGCTCTTACAAGAACGGCTGAGGAAGGGAGAAGTAGTAAAAAAATGATGTTTCCATGACACTGCAAAGAGGGGAGGGGGAAGTGGTTCAAATCTGAGTGATCATATCCACACAGAGGAGGTATTTCCCCCCCTGAGTGATTGGCTGCCTGGAGGGTCAGGCTGAAAACACCATGGCTTTTTAAACAGTGGCTGCCCAGCCCAGTGCTGCAGGATGACACAAGGACTCGAGCTGCACCCTATGTCACACAATCCAGGGGACAGTGTTGCCAGGCACAGGCACTGAAATTCTCAGGAACACGAAAAAGGTGAGAAATTCTGAGATGGGTCTTTGCTGTTGCTCGCTGCAGGCTTTGGGGAAGGGAGGAGAAACAAAAACAATGGAGGATTAAAGATCAAATATTTACTTCCTTTGCTGGACAGAAACTTGCTGTAGGTCAGGAATTAATAATAATTTTCAACACAAGGAAAGCTTAATTCCAGGGACTCTTCCCTGTATAAATGCTCTTGAACTGCTCTAAATACACCTCTGTAATATAAAAATATATAAAAAGTCATTACTCAGAGACCTGGTATTACAACAGCATAACTTTCTGTCCGTTGTCTGAGACATCTTTGTGCAGTTGTCATCAGGGTTGTTCTGCCTCAGGAATTACATGCAGGATTTGCAGGCAAACCACAGGGAGGATGTTTAATCTCACGGGAGAAAAAGACCACCTGGACTCAGGCTGCTGCTGTTTGAGGAGAGCTTTCACTTACTAGTTACATACAGAAGTACAATCATGTCTTGAATGTGTCTTGGAGACAGGAATTCAGTCTTTCCAAGGGAATATGATAAATAAAGGAGAACAATGAGTGACTTTTGCAGTGTTCTTCTCCACAGTCTGCAGAAGTAAGAGAAGGATTTTGTCACTTCTGTTAAGTAGAAGGTAAAACTATTGATGTTTTGTCTTTTACCCATTGCAGCCATTTCTATTCCTGGCAGTCTTTATGCACATACAGCTCCTTCCAGTGCCAACAGGTTCTCCAAGACAGCTGGAGAGGGACTTTAGAGAAGGGGCTAGAGTGACAGGACAAGGGGCAATTGTTTTTAAGTGGAAGATGGTGGATTTGAATTAGATCTTGGGAGGAAATTCTTCCTTGTGAGGGTGGTCCTGTCCCTGAGGCACAGGTTGGTGAGCCCAGAGGAACTGTGGCTGCCTTATCCCTGCAAGTGTCCAAGGCCAGATTGGCAGGGATTTGGAGGAACCTGGTCTGTGGAAGGTGTCCCTGGCTGTGGCAGGAGGTTGGAACGAGATTAGCTTTAAGATCCCTGCCAACTGAAACCATTCCATGATTATGTGACATGATCAATGGCACAAAGCCACTTAACATTAGAAATAATCACCTGCCATTCCCTGAATCCCTAGTGGAGAGAGATGCACCTATGGAGGCTGCAGTGGGCTGAGACAGAGCTTAGATGACACTCAAATGTTCACACCCTCTTCAGATCAAGTGGAAATTTGGTTGCACAGAAGCCAGGAAACCACTTAACCACTGGGCCTTCCTCTGTTCTCACAGCAGAAAAGCTGCACAGAACTTCAGTCTGTTTCTGCTGATTTCTGCAAAACTGATCACAGGAGCAGACTGTGAGGGAGGAACAGCCATGGGGCTGCTCAGCAGAGTCTTCATGTTAAAAGTGCTCAAGGTGCCATAAGAGCTGAGAATGGGATCATCCAGCTCTGCAGTGCCAGAAGTTCCCTGGTTTCAATCAACCCTAAAGAAAATAACTTAGGTTTGAAGGGACCTTAAAGCCCATCCAGTCCCACCCGTTGCTGTGGGCAGGGACACCTTCCACTAACCCTGGTGGCTCCAAGCCCCATCCAACCTGGCCTTGAAATTCTCTGCACCACACACTTCTTTTCCCTCTGTCCATGGGGTCAGCGTGCCTGGGGTGCTGGGATGGAACAGCAGGGATTCAGTCTGTCACGTTCTAGGTGCTTTTGGAAGTCTGTCTCCATGTATGCTGCCTGCACCACAAAGAGACAACAGAGGATTCACGCTGGCTATATCGTTCAGTGATTCACATCTTCCCAGAAAACCCCATTTTTTGTTCCTCTCCCCTTTTAAACTTCTCTACCTTCCTTGTCCAAGTTAACAGCTGGTCGGGAGATAGCAGAAGACCCACTGTATTTGCTCTCATCAGACCAAAAGAGGTGTTAAACCCATTTTTTTTCTCCCCCAAAATTCTCAATAGGTCTCACTACCATGGGGAAGGAAACAATGACCTAACTCATGGAATGGTGTGGAAAAGTTATCAGAGTCACAACTCCCATGTTCTGTGAGGGTGTGATAATCTGTGGTTTCTTGTATGTGGTTCTTGCAGTTTCTAAGGGGGAAGCTGAGGGCTCTGCCAGACCAAAATGTTTATCTGTTACTGTACATGAAACCCAGAAGAACATCAAATGGCACTTTATTAAAACAGAAATCACTTGTCAATATGAAAAACTACCAGTTGCTCTTATGGAATCATAGAATTCCAGAGTGGTTTGGGCTGGAAGGGACCTTAAGGATTATCCATTTCCAAGACCATACAATGGGCAGGGACACTTCCCACTATCTCAGTTTGCTTCAGCCTGGCTTTGGACACCTCCAGGGATGGTGATGCCAAAGTTTTAGCTTTTATATTTTTTAGATTCTGTGCTGTTTTGGTGAGTAGTTTTAGGTTTCATATTAAGTGCTACTGAGCTCTCTTCACAGAGTAGGCAGACAAAACAATTCCTTCTCTAGCTTGGGATCAAGGAGAACTTTCAGGCCCATGAACACAAACAATGGTGAAGTGAGAAGAAAAAACAAGGAGGATGGAGCTTCATAACCTGAAGCTATGGTTGGACAATTAACTCCAATGTGCTGATGGACTAGAACTTATAAAAGCGTGAGACCTCATGATCAGTCATCCATTCTGTGACCATTTTGGGTGCATCTTGGGTGTCATCCAACTGGGCTCTTGTGCTGCCCAGGTGTGCCCATTGAGGCCTTTTTATAAATCCCTACTTTATCCTTTTGCTCTGTCTAGTCTCTATTCCAGAAGGAATCAATGTGCCAGCCACAGTTTCTCTGGGCAGCCTGTGCCAGAGCATCACCACCCTCCCAGGGAAGAATTTGTTCCTGATATCCCATCTAAACCCACACTGTGTCAGTGTGAAGCCTTTACCCTTTGTCCTGTTACTCCAGGGTCTTGGTCCCTTCCAAACCAAATTATTTTGACATTCCATGAAATCAAGTTCTAGCTACAAAGCCTTGGAACAAACGAAGGAACCCCTCTAGAAAAGTTACCCTGGAGTTATCACTTCTCCCCTCTCTGCTCCCAGGTCTGAATCACCCATTATGAGACCTTCAACCACACCAATCCTCCCTCCAACCACAGCCATCCAGGCTCCTGGGACCAACCAGAGTGTGGCTGTGGGACAACCAGAGCCATCCTACACTGTCCTCAAGCTCATGGAGAGCTTCTGCCTGCTGAGTGCTGCCTGTGGGATGGTGGGGAACGGCCTGGTCCTGTGGTACCTGGGCTTCCGCATCCGCAGGAACCACTTCACCGTCTACATCCTGAACCTGGCAGCCGCCGACTTCGGGTACCTGCTGTGCATTGCTGTGGAGACCGTGCAGTACCTGATGCAGTTCAATGTGGGGGTGCAGTTCGGGGTGTTCCTCTTCCTGGATCTCTTCATGTACGGCACAGGCCTGTACCTGCTGACAGCCATGAGCATCGAGCGCTGCCTGTCTGTTCTGTCCCCCATCTGGTGCCGGACACACCGCCCGAAGCACTTGTCTGCCGTGGTGTCCGGCCTGCTCTGGGCCCTGTCCCTGCTCCTGAACACTCTGGGATATGCTTTGTGCACTGTTCACCCCTCTCCCAGGGTCTGCCGGCGCCTGCTCATCGCCATCGGAGCCTTGGATTTCCTCGTCTGCACGCCCCTCATGCTGCTCTTCAGCCTCACCCTCTTCCTGCGGGTCAAGTGCAGCTCCCAGCCCTTCCAAACAGGCCGGCTCTTCACCGTCATCATGCTTACCATCCTCCTCTTCCTCATTTTTGCCGTTCCACTCAGTGTCCTCATCCTCCTGGACTTCCTGGGCCACAAGTTCCTGTATTCCCCAGAGATTGGCTTTGTGCTGTCCTGCGTCAACAGCACCCTCAACCCTATCATTTACTTCCTGGTGGGAAGCTACAGGGATCGAAAATTCCGGCTCACCCTCAGGCTGGCATTCCAGAGGGCCTTCCAAGACTCAGCAGATGACAGAGATGAGCGGGAAACCCGGGACACGATAACCATGTCCTCCTAAAATCCCACCTGGAATGTCTTGGCAGAACAGAAGAACTCCGAGGTACTGGGAAGGTTTGTCTTACCTGACCCACAGTACCCTCTTGGTAGATATTTTAGGTCATTATTTTAAGTCCCCATCTGTGACACATAATCACCTGGACCACAGGATTTACCTGACCTGTATTTAGGACACATTAAAAGTTCCTGTTTCTTTCCCGTGACTTTTAAATAATATTCATTTGATAAGGCTGAAATGTCTTGGTGTCTGAATTTCATCAAAGAAGCCCTGCCCAGGATAAACTCATAAATTCTCAGTGTTGCTTTTCACTCAGATCTCTGAAAATGAGATCGGTACCAACAACCCTTCTGTTGGAAGCAGATATAAAATTCCTGGAAGGAGAATCTATCTTTCCCTCTTAATTTAGAAATCCCACATCTGAGCACACACAGAGCCTTTTGTGGCTCACAGAGCCATTCTGGGCATCCTAATGTGAGCATTTCAAGGACTGAAAAGATTCACATCCACCAAGTCCATTTATTCTCTGAACAAGGATGTTTCCACACCACAGAGCAGAAAAGGTCTCCAACTCCTTCCAACTTGCTTTTTAAATTTATTCACTGAGTTTCATCCTCTCTTGTCTTGTATTTCAAAGAAATACATGACTGGAGATTATTATTTTATTTTATTATATTGTTGTATGTTATTTTAATTTCCTCCAGCCCTTGGCATAGTCTCTGCATTTATCTACATCATGCATTGGGTTATTATTTCTTCCTTTAAAAGGATAGATCAGAAGCCATGGCTTTTAAATCTCCTTTACCAATAGAAATAAATCAAAGGATAGTGGGAAAAATACAGGAAACAGAACAAGGTAGATAAATACCATGATTTGTAACAAATGATTCTCTAAACCAAGTCCTTTGAGGGGCAAAATGGGATTATTTGTGTTATCAAGCTAGCTAACATTTATTGTTTTAACCAGAACTGTTAGAAGAAGTCAATGTGGGTAATTTTCTTTGAAAAACCTCACAAATTCATGTTCAAAATGTTCTCTTTTTTAATATCTCAAGTGATTTTATCATTGGGACAAATAAAACACTTTTGTATTGTTAAAAAGACCAGAAATCTCTTTGTTGTTGGTGGTGGTGTTTTTTTTTCCCAAAGGGATAAAAAATATATTTAAAGTTGTTACTGTTGTCGTTATTATCTGATTTATCAGCTGATAAAAACACATGAAATATAAACTCAGATAATTTTTTTTTTTTTTAGTTTAAGGCACAGAAAGAACCTTCCAGTCAGTGTCTACTGAAAAAGGACAGAAAAGCCACGTTCATTTTTTAACAGCTAATTCCAGGTGGCTTTTGATGAATAACATTTCATCCAATGATTCCAGAGGGAGCAGGACCAGCCCCTGTGTGATTGACCCAACTATTTATGGGGATTTAGCACACTAGGGATATCCTTCTTCCAGTCAGGACATGTCCTGTCCAAGAAAATTCTTTGTCATTCTCAGTCTTTATTTTTACTCTTGTAAGAATACTTCCCATACTTTCGTATTTTCTTTTATTCTTTCTTTCCCTGTTTCTCTCCCATCCGTTCTCTTGCTAGTTTCCTCTTTTCTTTCCTGTATTTTTCTTTCTTTTTTATTTTCTCTCTCTCACCTCGACCCTTTCTCCCCTTTTCCCCTTTCTCTCTCTCTCTTACTCTCTCTTACATTTCCTCTCTTTTCCCCAAATTGTAATTTTCACCCATCACTTACCCCCTACACACCAAATCCCACCATCACCAACCCAGAACCCCTTGCTCTGCCCGTTTTGCTATCTTTGCCTCATCAACAGACTTTATTCCCTATGGATGGGTCAATGAAGGTTTATTCCATGGGGACTGGACTGAGCCTAGCTACACTGCTTGGAGTGCCCTTGTCTCCATACTTCTGCCTGTGTCTGAGGTGACACATCTCCAGGATGTGGGACATCAGCATTCCCAGTACTTCTCATCTGTCCACACAGCCCCACGCCAACTCCAAGAAGAACTTCCACCCCTGCAGAACCCAGGACAGGCTCCCACCCCTCCAACCCTGACCCTGGACAGGAGGCATCTCCCACCAGTCCAATGCCTGGACTCCTACCTCCAGTAGGAACAGTGCTGTCACTGCAGCACTGGGAAAAGGGATTTGGGGATGACTGGCTGTGCTTCAGCCTCGTCCCTCGTGCTTCAGTGCAGCCCTTGGCCCAGAGATCCCATCCCACAGTCAGAGCCTCCTCTCACAATCTCCCCACATCAGTGACAGCTTCCCCTCACATGTCCCAGGGAGAGAGACCTTGTCAGGAGGGTGTAGCCAAGTTACTGCAGGAAATTCCAGAGTCTGAGAAGGAGAATGATGAGGAAAGAGAGGAAGATAAGTCTGTGGAATCTTTTGGGCTTGCCCTTCTCTGAGTATCCTGAATGCAGAAGAATAAGCTGGAAATGAGCGTGAAGGGAGCAAAGAGGTGGAGGTGGATGGTGTACATGGAGATGAGAGGCACCTGGCAGTGTTGTTCATGAAACTGGCCCAGGGAAGCCACTGTTGGATTAAGAGCGATGGCAGCAAAGAAGACCCATGCAGGGCACTCATCACCACACATGGCAGGCACTTGCAGAAGAAACAGCAGCAGCAGCAGAAATGCAAGGCTACAGAGCCCCACCCTGTGATGTCCATGAACACCACATGGCATAGTCCCACACTGGAGCAAAAGTGCGACAGCTGGAAAAGGAAGTGCAAATACCCCAGGGGCCCAACAGCAGAGCAGGACACATCCTCTACAAGGAGGAGCAGTGTTGAAAGGAGCATGAGGAGAAGAAAGAGGAAGACTGTGACAGTCAGGTTGAAGAGGAAGTTCGTGGTGAAGTCAATGTTGAGGAGGCAAAGGAGAGTCCCATTCCCAGCCAGCCCACAGAGGCAGATGAGCAGCCTGACACTGTGTATGGCCACATTGGTAACATCTATCTCACACAGATTGCCTCCTTCAGTGGGTGAGGTGGGAGATGGGGACACAGTGGTCACCTCCTTCCCGGCTGTGGTCAGAGTGGATTGGGACCCGTCCCGGTGCTTGGAGAATCCAGGAATGGACCATGGCTCCGCAGCAGTCCCGCAAGTGGAAGGATTCAGTGGGGAGGAGGATGTGAGAGGTGCAGGAGGAGGGTGATGAAATGGTGTGGGCCGTGTGAGGAGAGGGACGGTGGGAGGGTGGGTGTTTCAGCAGGGGAGGGAAGGGAACTGATTGGGAACAGGAGAGGGGAGCTGTGGGAGGCATGCAGCACGGGAGAGGGGTTGTCAGGAGAGAGCAGCTGCTGGAGGAGAGGGCGGTGGGGCCGGGAGAAAGGAAACATTCCACTGACCGTTACGGGCTGCACAGCAGGTAAAGGGGGTTTGTGCAGATCAGCAGTGCTTCATGCTCCTCCGTGCGTCCTTTCGGGAATCTGTGTCCAAAGCAGTCCTCACAGGTCAGTAACATGAAGGCAGCAATGCCCCCCAGACACCAGGAGCTCCCCACTCTGCCCAGACCAACGATCCTCTCGTGCCCTGTCCGGGGTTGGTTTAATAAAACTGGTGCGGAAATGGCGGGAGTAGGAAATGGCATTCTATGGCTCATTAGCGTTCACTTCCATTATTTGGTTGGGGTTTTTTGTTTGGTTGGTTTTTGCTTGTTGTTTTTTGCAAGTAAAGGAAGTGCGGTTTTGTCAAAAACGCCACTCAAAGAATAGAATGGCTCCTCTTTTCCTCCTGATTAGAAACACTCCTTCCCTGGACAATGTCCCGTTCTCTGCCAGCTACTTTCCCTCTCCTCAGACGTTTCTGCCATTTCTCATCTCTATTTCATAAGGGGTCATTGTCCCTTCAGAAGTGGGGGGATGCTGGTGGTGCTGGTGGCACTGGAATGGTGCCAGCACTGCCATTGTTAGTGAAGCATCTGGGTGCTTCTCAGAAACAACTCCCTTTCTGGGAAGGGGTTCAGGATCTTTGCCAAAACCTGCCCTGGGCCCAAAGAAACACAAGTGAGCCAAGAATTCCCATTTTTTCCTTCTAATGCAGGCTCAGACAGCTCAAGGGAAGGACAGCAAACAGTTGCTTTGTGTTGATTTGGCACAGCCTGGTTTTTTGGTAGCAGGGGAGGGCCGCAGAAAGTGGTGTCTGTGAGAAGGTGCTAGAAGCTTCCACCATGTGTGACAGAGCCGATCGCTGATGGCTCTGAAGATGGTCATGCTACTGGCCCAGTTAGAGAGTCTGTTAACACCTTGCTGATGACATATTTATGAAGAAAATCAAAGCAGCACGCATGTAGTCTTTTCCAGGGGTAGTGAGGCACTGCTGCCATCCCGGTGTGGCCTGTGGCCAGCCTTGGCTACCTGGCCACCCCTGGCCAGCTGTGCCACGGGCAGAAGGGCAGGGGCGGCAGTGGTGGCTTCTCCTTCTCAGCCCCCAAATGAAGAGAGATGTTAAATGGCGCCAGCACTGTGGTGCTGCCATTGCCTGCGCAGTGGCAGCAGGGTCATCGGGCTAGTGGCAAAGACATGGCGAGTGATTTCCCAACCTGGAGCCTGAACGAGATTAACCTCTCGGTACTGCGGAATTTGGGAGAATTTTTGAGCTGGTAGATCTTGTTGGCAATGGTACCTACAGGCAGCAGTTTTCTTTCTAGCCAGAGAAGAGAGGGAGGTGAGGACATGTGAGGGAAAACAACATGGCAGCACCAAGGTGAAGGCTCCCTGAGGCCTTCCCTTCTCCAGGTGGAACACCCCCAGATCAGTGACTTCAGTGAAGCCACATGCAGGCAGGTGATGCCCTGTGAAGCCTGTGGTGACAAACACAGGTGTCACCCTGCTCCTACAAGGGGGTGGCTGCGCTGAGAACCATGGACTCCCTTGCTGCTGGACCATTTGAGCCTGCTGAGGGAGAGGCCAAAGCCAGGGCACAGGAAGAATTTCTGAAGGCACAAAACAACCAGCAAGGATATCAGTAAAAACAGATTTAATATTAAGCAACAGCACACCCAAGTACTGTCCCCGTGTGTGTGTTTGTATGTGTGTTCAGGTACGTGTGACAAAAGGACAGTGAGGGTAAGGATGAGAAGGAAAATGACCAAAAAGCTTTACAGCACTCAACAGCACTTCAGTTATACCTTAAACTTAGCAATTCAACAGAGGAATAACACTTAACAGCATTTAACCTAACTTGTGCCTTGTACTTCCCCACAGGCCTGACTCACTCAGATGTCTCAGGTACTAAAACACCTGAGAGAGCAGCATTTGTGCCCCATTTGCCATAGCAGATGCACACGTGTGTGCACACAGGCAGAAGGAGTCACTGCAAGGCTCCTGTGATAAATTCCCCTCGGAGGCAGTGAAATGCTTGCTCTAGATCCGTTTGCATCTCCTCTCTGTGCCAAGGGTTGAGCCTCGAGCAGTGGCGGGATCAGCCCAGCACCCATCGGCGTTCAGGGATCACCTGAGGGCAGCAAACAGGAGAGGTCTCAGCTTGGAGAGCCCTGCCCTGGTTTAGGGCAGATTTGTGAGAACACGTCCAAGGGGGTTCCTCTAGAAAACAAATTTAAGTGTCCTCTCCTTTAACTGGTTTGGTAAAAAGATTTCCTTGGAGAGAAGTGGAAAAATTGTTTATTTAACAAGCCAAGCACTCCCCAGCACAACAAATGGGCAATACTAAACAACAAAACTTCTTGTCACTCCAAAGAGATGACAAATTCAGAAAGTCTCTCCTGTGGGTTGTAGCTCGACTCACTCAGTTGTTGTCAGTCCTTCTGGCACTGGGAAATGTGGGCCCAGGCCAGACTCTGGTGGTCCACAGGAGTCACCTCCCAGTGCTCTTCTGGATTTTTAGTCCAGAGCAGGTCAGTTCCAAGAAAAAGGAAAAATATCCACGGTCTGGAGAACTTCTGTGCTTCAGCTAGCCAGAAACTAACAAAAATCAAAGGAGAGCTCTCTCGTGCCATCTGCGCTGCAGATAACACAGGCTGTGTGTGAAGGAAAGCTGAAAACTCTGATCTTTGTGTTTTGAAAACACCCGCTTCAGATATTCCACCGCTTCGCCTTCTCCCCCCTTCACTCTCAGATCCAGTTTTAAAGGTGCAAAACTTATTTCTGAGCTAAACAGATGAATGGGGACACAATTTAGCATCAACCCAGGACAGGCCCCACTCCGAGGGAGCTTCTGGTCAGCGCTGCTGGGGTCCAGGACAGCTCCAAGGGTCTCCTTTTGGATCACTGTTTACAGAGCCCCAAGAGATGGGATTCAGTCACAACAATATTTCACCCTGGCCTGGCACACTTCAGACTGGCAGCTTTCAGTAAAAGTGTGAGAACAGGGATGGTGTGCCTTTCAGGGAAGTAAAATAATTTCCAAGGCTGTTCTTAAAACCACAGGACGTTCTTGGACAGCTGCAGTTCCTGGGAGCAGAGGGTGTTTCTGATCAGCGCCAGAGGAGCGGGGCCCAGGGGTTGCTCCTCAAGGCCTAAGGAGCATTTCTTAGATCCCAGTGCGACCTGGAAAGGGTAGGGGGATGCACCAGCACAGGGAGGTGACAATTTAGGTATTTTTTTATCAGGTGACTCAAGAAATCCCTTAGCCACTGTCCCAGGGTCCCTCAGCAGTGCAGTGGGAGGAATCAACAGACTCAGATCACAGTGTCCATGGTGGCATCATTGTGGTTGGAAGAGTTTCCGTATGGCTCCTCAAAGACCCTCTGGAGGGAGAGCCGGAGGGACCCCATGGAGCAGGGCCACCAGCACCTCCCTGCCAAGAAGTAGTTGAGGGGTCTGATGCTGCTGGTGATGCAGGTGAGCAGGAAAGCAACCTGGGAGGGCACAATGATGTAACTGAGCTGCTGCAGGAAATTGCAGAGGCTGAGGGGGAGAGTGAAGAGCACTATGAGGAAGATAACGATGTCACACCTCTTGGGGGGCTGCTGCTGGAGGCCAGACTTGGCCATAATGAAGAGGACTGTGCTGGAAATGAGCACAAAGGCAGAACAGAGGAGGTTGAACACGTGCAGTGAGATGAGAGCCCCCCAGCAGCGCCCAGCCTGTTCCACAGATTGGTGGAAAAAGCACAAAAAATAGGTTGTGAAAAAGACAATGGTAAGAGTGATGCAGAGGGCACCAAAGAGTGCACACATCACCTTCGACAGGCGCAGGTGATGTTGGCAGCAGTGCCAGAGCGGGCACTGGATGTGCCTGTACTTTTCCATCTTGATTAATGTCACCAGGGCCAGACACAAGCTACAGGACAACACTGGAATCTCGAAAAGAAACCACACAGACTGCAAGGGCATGGTGACAGAGCAGGACACATCCTCCAGCAGGAAGAGCAGAGGGGAGGGGACCAGACAGAGGAGGAAGAGAAAGTCAACAGAAGTCAGGAGGAGGACGAATTGGATGGTTCTGTTCCTGGACAAACAGCGGTAGAAAAGGAGGCAGAGGACAGCACCATTCCCAGCCAGCCCACAGAGGCAGATGAGCAGTGTCACACTGTGTATGGCCACAATGGGACTCTATCTCACACTCAATCCCTAGTGGGTGAGGTGGGAGATCGGGGAAACGTGGTCACCTCCCTGGATAGACCTGGGAGGCAGTGGGATGTGTTCCCCTGGCTGTGGTCAGAGTGGGATGGGGAGTCAGTGCTTGGAGAATCCAGGATGGACCATGTGTCTCCTCAGCAGCTCCTGCAGTGGGAAGGATTCAGTGGGGAGTGAGATGTGCAGGGAAGGAGGGTGATGGAAATGGTGGGGTGTGAGAGGGAGGTGGGAGCGTTGGGCTGTTCAGCAGGGGATGTGGAAGGAAGTGAGGGCACAGGAGAGGGGAGCTGGATGGCACTGAGTCCCTGGGAGAGGGTGTTCAGACGGAGAGCAGCTGCTGGAGGAGAGGGAGATCGGGTGGGAGGAAGGAAACATCCCTGACATGTGTCATGTGGGGCAGCAGCAGTAACGGGGTTTGTGCAGATCTAGCAGTGCTTCCTGCTCCTCCTGCTCCTTTGGATCAGTGTCCATAAATCAGCCTCCAGGTCAGTAATGTGAAGGAAAGCGGCCCACGATAACAAGGAGCTCACACTTGCACAGCAGCTCCTCTCCGTGCTGTCCTCTGCTGTTTCCCAAAGGCTCTGTGGGGTCAAGGCGAGGAGGAAATTGCATCTTTGCTTTCGTCAGAATTGTTCACTTCTCGCGATATTGTCTTGATTGTTTTTTTTTTTTTCTGCTACAGAGGAATTAGCTCAACATGAGATTTTTTGTATGTCTCTCAATTCTCCGAACTAGAACAAGGCAGCAACTGGTGAAGCAGAATTGGTGCTGTCAGAAAAACTCATTCGGAGGCGACCAGAATCATTGCCCAACCGCCATGGCTCACGCGGAGCACCCTGGGCCACGGCCTCCATTTCTGCCCTTACAGTGCAGGATGTTACAAGCCCAGGAGGACAGCAAATCAGTCGCCAGCCAGGTTACGCTCTTAGAGCCCACACTAAATACTGCCAGCCTTGATGATGCAATGAAAGCTGTGGGAGGACGGGTGCTGTGACACAACTACACAGCTTTCACCAAGCTCATCCTGCTCCTGCTCAGTCGGGAATATTGTGGGTGTATTTACCTGATCCCGCTCCTCTGGGCAAGCTGTGCCAGGGTCTCAGCACCCTCATGGTGAAGGATTTCTCCCCAATATCCAATCTGTACCCAGCCTCTGTCAGTGGGAAGCCATTCCCCCTCGTCCTGGCACTCCATGCCCTTGTCCGAAGTGCATCCCCAGGCCTGTTTGCTCATGGATCATGAAGTGTTTGCCCTTGAAAGGATTGGCTGGGGGAGGGCATGTGAAATTCCATAGCACACCTGTCCTGTCTTTTAAGCCCCGCTCCCCAGCAAACTGGGTTTAACGTAACAGAAGTAACCCCACGCCGCTCCAGCAGCTACTCAGTTACTACAGGATAACACTGGAGAGTGGCAGAGGAAGGCAGTGACATGGCCACCTCCTCCTGACAATCTAGATCTCTGTCCCTGGGGCATGTGAGGGGAAGCTGTCACTGATGTGGGGAGATTATGAGAGGAGGCTCTGACTGTGGGATGGGATCTCTGGGCCAAGGGCTGCATCCAAGCACGAGGGACGAGGCGGTAGCACAGCCAGTCATCCCCAAATCCTTCCTCCCGGTGCTGCCATAACAGCAGCTTCTCCTACTGGAGGTAGGAGTCCAGGCATTGGACTGGTGGGAGATGCCTCCTGTCCAGGGTCTGGGTTGGAGGGGTGGGAGCCTGTCCTGGGCTCTGCAGGGGTGGAGGTTCTTCCTGGGGCTGGCGTGGGGCTGTGTGGACAGACGAGAAGTACTGGAAATGCTGATGTCCCTTATTTCCCTCTGGTTCCCCGTCTCTCCCTAGGAGGTGGTGGGAAAGGGAGAAGGCAGCTGCAGGGAGTAGGATCATTCACCATGCAGGAGAACAGCACAACAAACGTCACCGTGAATGATACACTTTATGGCTCTCTGGATTGGGAGGAATTTATCACACCTGAATGCTCGAGCATTCCCTACACCCTGATTGCCTTTGCAGGGGTGTGCCTGGGGATTTCCCTCTGCGGGCTGGTGGGGAATGGGGTGGTCATGTGGTTCCTGGGCTTCCACACAAAGCAGAGCCCTTTCACTGTCTACATCCTAAATCTGGCTGTTGCTGACTTCTCCCTGCTCCTCCTGTTTCTCCTGCTTATGGTGGCTTTCCTGAGCCTAGCAGGATTTTGTACATCTTTGTTTCCTGTCATCCATCACTTCAGCTATCTTGCGTTTGCCCTTGGGTTCCTGTGCCACGTGTTTGACCTGAGCAGCCTGGGGCTGCTGGCAGCCCTCAGCGTGGAGCGCTGCATCTCCGTGCTCTGCCCCATCTGGTACCGCTGCCACCGCCCCCAGCACCTGTCAGGCATTGTCAGCGGGGCCCTCTGGGCCCTCGCAGGGGTTTTTGTTTCCTCCCTCTACCTCACCTACACCTACACTGAGGACTCTGAGACCGTCCTGGCAGGTGTAGCCCTCGCCATTTCCGTGGTTTTTTCCCTCCTGATGGTGGTTTCCAACCTGTTCCTGTTCCTCAAGCTGTGCTGTGGCTCCCGCAGGCGGCAGCCAGGGAAGCTCTTTGTGGCCATCCTGCTCAACGTCCTGCTGTTCTTTGCCTTCGGCATCCCTTTCTGCGTGGAGGTTTTCCTCAATCTTCCCGAGTCTGGTCAGTTATTCCCAGAAGATCCCTCTTTATTGCTGGCACTGCTGAACTGCACCCTCAACCCGGTGATTTACGTGCTGGTGGGGAGCTGCCGGCGGCGCCGCTTCCAGCGCTCTGTCAGAGTTGCTCTGCAGAGGGTGTTTGAGGAGAAAGCCGGCAGTGAGGAGAGGAGCCACGGCCCTGGGGACGCTGTGGTGGAGGTGACAGCTCTGTGAGGCACTTCTGGACGTGTGGCACCTCAGAAACAGACAGAAGTATGGGAGCACTGGGACTGAGCTCACTCCTGTTCCTATATTCCCCGTGGAATGACCCTCATTGCCTTGCCCCCAGGGAATAAACTCTGACGCATTGATCTCTGTCATTTTTTTCCTAAATCAGATTTGGATTTATTCCTTTTGTTTCTTTTCCACTTGGTAACTCTGGCCCCAGAATTTGTTGATATAAAAAACATCTGAGCTTTGCTACAGAGCTTTGCCTGGGTAAAGAGTGTCCAAAAATGGCTCATTTCTTTACTTTTTTCCTATTCTAAAGCCTTTGGCTTGCCTGTGAGGAGGGCAGGTGCCTGCCTCATACCAGAGCCCTTCCTAAGGCATGTGCCTGCAATGGCTGGGATGAGCAGTCTGCTGACAGTTCCAAGAGCTTCTCATTCCTTCTGGGAAAAGCAGTTTGTCTCTGTGTCAGGTTCCTATTAGCAACCTTAGTCCTGAAATCTTGTCTTTCAACGGATTCAAATTGCCTCCTCTCATTCCATAGGTGGATTTTTAGGACCCTGCAGGACAAAACTTATGATTTCTGTTTCAAGTCAAATTTTGCCACTTGTATACTGCAATTTCAGTGGTACTTCACTTTCACCATGCAGTTTGCAAGAGGATTCACCAAATAATAAATTCTGTGCATGAGCTGGAGCACAGGCACACAGCAGAGGGATCATTTAGGATTTCAGAAAGGTCATTTTGTCTGAGAGGAGGCCAAATCGATGCCTCTTCCTTGGCTACAACCCTTAGAAAGCTGCACATTTCATCTGAGTCATTTTCTACACTCCCTTGGGAATCACACAGCAGCCTACAGTGAATTCCAAGGAATTCCTAGAAAGCTGAAGTGAGATGATTCCTACCCAGGCTGACATGCCTCAGGTGTCTGAGATGCTCCTGCTGGAAACTGGCACGTGTGGTGGCCCTGGGGCTGGAACTGTCACCTCTCTTCCCTGCTGACACCACATCTGTGTCCCCAGCTATGGAATTTCACATGCCCTCACCCAGCCAATCCTTTCAAGGGCAAACACTTCATGAACCATGAGCAAACAGGCCTGGGGATGGACTTTGGACAAGGGCATGGAGTGCCAGGACAAGGGGGAATAGCTTCCCACCGACAGAGGCTGGGTGCAGATTGGATATTGGGGAGAAATGCTTCACCATGAGGGTGCTGAGGCCCTGGCACAGCTTGCCCAGAGGAGCGGGATCAGGTAAATACACCCA
>JAGMWU010000068.1:8581-21912 GCA_018697195.1 Certhia americana | reverse complement strand
ACTCTGACCACAGCCAGGGGAACACATCCCACTGCCTGCCCAGTGTCCATCCATGGAGGTGACCACTGTGTCCCCATCTCCCACCTCACCCACTGAAGGACCTGATCTGTGTGGAATCAGTGTCACCAACGTGGCCATACACAGTATCAGGCTGCTCATCTGCCTCTGTGGGCTGGCTGGGAATGGAGCTGTCCTCTGGCTCATCGTCATAAACGACATTACCCAATTAATCTTCGACCTGGCTCTCGCCGACTTCCTCTTCCTCCTCTTCGCCGTCCCCTCCACCCTGCTCTTCCTGGTTGAAGAAGTGTCCTGCTCTCCTATCTTGCCCCTGATGTACCAGAGCTTCCTCTTCCAGCTGTCAATGGTCTCCTACTACTTGGCACTGTTCTGGCTGACAGAAAGCAGCCTCATAACAGAAATCTTCAATCTCTTCCAGCTCTGTTTCCACTGCAACCCTCCAGTACGCCTGTGGTGGTGGGTGTCAAGAGCCCAATACTGGGCCTTCTTTGCTGTTATCACTGTCATTCCCACAGTGACATCCCTATGCCCATCACATGAGCACGAGCACTGTAGGACAGCTCTCATCTCTGTGTTCACCATCATCCTGCTCCTCTTTGCTATACCCATGGTTATTTCCTACACAGTAGACTTCATTAAGGGCAATCGTGTCTCCCAGCAGCAACTGCCCAAAAAGCGTGACATCGTCGTCGTCCTCACTGCACTCTTCATTCTCCTCCTCAGCATCTGGAATTTCCTGCAGCAGCTCGGCTACATCATTGTGCCTTCCCAGGTTGTTTTCCTGCTCACCTGCATCACCAGCAGCATCAAACCCTTCATCTACTTCTTGGCAGGGAGGTGCTGGTGGCCCTGCTCCGTGGAGTCCCTCCGGAACTCCCTCCAGAGGGTCTTTGAGTAGCAGAAATACAACACTGCCCACAGCAATGATGCCACCACAGACGCAGTGATCTGAGCCTGTTGATCCCTTTCTCTGCTCTGCTGAAGGACCCTGGCACAGAGGCCAAGCGTTTCCTTGAGTTACCTGATTAATAACTTTCCACAGCAAAACCCTCCCTGTGGTGCTGTATTCCTGCAGGAGAAGGGAGCAGGGGCATTTCCTTGAGGGATTTTTGAGAGATGCTCTACAGGGAGCACATTGGAGCATGGCTTTCCTCCTCCCTCCTGGATCCACATGCCTCCAAGCTGTGCAGCTGGGCTCCGTGCTCTCTTCCCCATGGAATGACCCTCACTGCCTCGACCCCAGGGAATGAACTCCATCTCCTCTGGCTCAGCAGATGAGTTTAATGCTGTTTTGAGGGATCTCTTGCGAACAAAATGTGACACGTTAAGGCCTGGGGACACTCCCAGCATGGGGCAGCAGTCATTTCCCAAATCCCTGCGGTGTGGGGCTGGTGCCTCTGGATGGCAGGAGAGGACTTGGGATCACAGGGAGCATCCTCCCCTTTCTGTCCACCACAGCCAGCCCTGCATTCCCAACTGATGGGAAGAGACATCAGGGAGGGCTGAAGAGCTGGAGAGAGACAGAAACATTCCCTTAGACTTTCAGTGCAGATTTGTCACATTCTTTAATTCCAGAATAAGTAGTAAGTCCTTCTCAGTAAGATGAAGGGTCAATGATGAACTCCACTGAACCCTTGAGCCTGTGACCAGAGATCTTGCAATATGGAAACTCACATCACCAGATGTTTTGATCGTTTAATTGCACAGAAATTAGGGAGTTATGCTGCTGTTCTGCAGAATGGAAACATCCTCTGGTTCCCCAACATCCAAGTCCAAGGAAGCTCTTGACCACCTCCATCCTGAACCTGGCCATCTCAGGAGGAGCTGAACATCAACTCTGCACAGCAGCTTCAGCCACAATCCAGGCTGTACTGATCTTTGTCATTTTGTAACTGCCCCTGAATCAGATTTGGATTTATGTTTTCTGTTTGTTTCCACCGTGATGGTTCCAGCCCCAGAATTTGTTGAATAAACAACATCCAGGCTTCGCTGCAAAGCCTGTCCCTGGTAAACAGTGTCACAAAAGGTGAACAGTGTCATTTCCTTCTTTTATGTCATTCTAAAGCCTCTGGCTTGTCTGTGAGGAGGGCAGGTACCTGTCTCATAGCAGAGCCGTTCCCAAGGCCATCCATGCCTGCAATGGCTGGGATGATGCTGACAGTGCCAAGATCTCCTCATTCCTCCTGGGAGACACCTGGGCAGCAGCCACATCTCTTACTCAGGAGGAACTTGTCCCTCCTTTTCCCACGGTCTTAAATCCAGGGGAAACCAATGTGCCACTGATTCTGGAATGGGAAATGAATGAAAGCCGTAGGTGCTGAGTCAGGCTTTGGAGACACACGTGAGGTTAAACATCTAAAAAGCATCTATTAACAGGGTTGTTAAAAATTATCAGAAGAGAGAGACTGTGACATCTGAGGGGTTTTTTTTCTTCCTGTCTCCCGTTTTCCTGTAAAGTAGAAATTTCCTGAGGTGGAACCTCTTGTCCAGGAAAGAACAACTCAGCCAGGAAGTTTCTCCCATGTCAAGTGCAGAAGGATCAGGATCCTCCAATGTCCTTTTTCTACTTCCAAGCACCATCTTTGTCTCCAGTGTCACCCAGGCCACCTCCTAACTGAGCTCCCTTTCAAAATAGCAAAGATTTCAAAGCAAGAGCTTTTCTGAGTGTCCCTGCCCATGACAGAGGGAGAGATATAAGGAGATGATACTCCAAGGTTCCTTCCAATCCAAACCATTCCCGGATGATTCCTCAAGTCATCCAGCATCCACCCCTGGCAGGATTTCCCCTGCTGCACACAGCACCAGGCTGACAGAGCTCAAGGAGCATTTGCACAACGCTCTCAGGCGCAGGGTGGAATTGTTGGGGTGTCCTGTGCAGGGCCAGGAGCTCAGCTCCATGATCCTTGTGGGGCCCTTCCAACTCTGTATATTTCATGAGTCTGCTTTATGATGACTTTTGTTTCATGATGAGTCCACTGGATGGTGAAGATTTCACTGTGTTGTCCCTATTGCCTGTCTCTGCCACATCCTCCAAAGCCCTCTGGAAGGCAACACTAGCAGAGAGGGTGAATTGCTTTGCACAGCGGCCAGGCAGGAAGGAAACCAGAGGGAGGGAACTGTTGATGTCACAGGCGAGTGGGAGAGAGGTGCTGAGGGTAAAGACAGAGAAGACAAACATCCTCTAGCAAGAGCCAGTACCCAAAATGAGCGGTGAGGAAGGGGAAGGAGATGACAGGCAGCAGGAGCAGGGCACAGAGCTTCCCTGGGGGCTATTTCCATGAGCAGCACAGCAGCCTGGCCAGCAGGGCCAGAGCAGAACAGACCAGGGTGAGCACTCAGAAGAGGTAGCTCAGGACCAAGGGCAGGAGCAGCGAGGGGCAGAAATAGAGGGTGGCAGCAGGAAGGAGAGGAGCCAGAGCGGGCACACAGGGACCCTGGGAAGCACTGGGAATGGTGGCAGGGCCGGCAGGACACAGGGAGGACAAACAGAGCTGTCACAGCACTGATGGCTCTCAGAGAGGAGACACTGGCACTGAAAGCCAAGGGGATGGTGACCTTCAGCCCAGCTATCACACCCCACGGGCCCAGCTGGTGGCAGAAGCTCTCTGGGACAGAGAATATCCCCCGGGCCATGGGGATGGAGAGCAGAAAGGTGAAGTCAGCAATGGCCAGGCTGAGGACACAGATGGGGATGGGGTTCCTGCAGATGCAGAAGCCCAGGAGCCAGAGCACAGCCCTGTTCCCCAGCAGCCCACACAGGCACAGCAGCAGCAGGACAGGCACTTTGCTCCAGTGCCTGTTGTCACAGTCGCTCCAGTTGGAGTGGTTTGGCTCCTGCCAGCTCCCTTTGGATGCCTTCCCACCGGGCTGGCTCCAGCAGGCAGGGCTGGCTCCCTCCGTGGCAGGGGACAATGTGACACCTCATTGTGACTCCTGTGCTGCTTCTCCTTGCCCTCACACAGCTGGAGGGGTGACAGACAGGGACACGATAGCAATGCTGCTATCCCCCAAACGTGGCTTTTCCCATCTCTATCCATGTGGAGCAGCACAGGGAGGGGTGAGGGACAGGACACAAGGCAAGTTGGATGTGAGAGCTGTGTCTGGTGTGCCTGGCACAAAAGCCAAGGAGATACCTTCTTCCTGGGGACAGGACAGAGCTGGAGGAGGAGAACAACTGGAGAAGGAAAAGATTGCCCGTGGACATATCAGAGAGGAAATGTCTTTGGGATGGGTCTGGCCTGGAGTCTCAGGTGTCAGTTGGTATCACTGAGCTGCTGGATTCCTTCAACAGCACACTTGATTCAATATTCCCTCCTTTTTCCCCACTGTATTTATAACTTTTAATGCCCTACACACCTCAGTTCCTCCCCCAAAATTAATAACCAGGTCCCACCCAAAGCGGGGGCCCCGATTAAACTGGAAAAGAGTCTGACCTTGATTCCCCTTGCAGCCTGGACAACTTCACCGCAGTGGACTCACATGCCCTCACACACAGCAGCTGCTGTCCCTGGGTCAGGATGTCCAAGAGGTTCCCTGGAATGGTCACCTGGCACAGGGCAGAGAAGCCCGAGGGCTGAGCCCAAGCAGTGTCCGGTGCAGGGTCTGGCCCAGGGGCTGCCACCAGCCCCTGTTCTCCGTGCTGGCTCCTGTTCTCCAGGGCTCTCACAAACACGGAACTATTTCAGAGCCTGGGGCGGTATCAGGGCTCTGTTTCTCCTCTGCTCTAAACTTGGTCCAGGAAATGAGGAACTGGAGAGAGCATCAGCAAGGACAGCCATGGGAAAAGCAGTTTGTCTCTGTGGCAGCTTTCTCTTTCGTTTTTAAAGCAACCCCCATCCCAAAATCTTGTATTTGCAACTGCCTGACCTTGACCCCTCACATTCCTGGGGTGGATCCTTAGGACCCTGCACTACAAAGGTCCTGTTAAATTTTGATTTCAAATCTAATTCTTTCAGTTCAAATCCAGTTTTGCCACAGGTACGTTGCAATTTCAGTGGTACTTCACCTTCACCACGCAGTTTGCAAGAGGATTCACCAAATAATAAACACTCTCTGTGTGACCTGGAGCACAGGCACACAGCACAGGGATCAATTTGGATTTCAGCAAGTTCATTTTGTCTGAGAACAGACAAATCAGTTCTGCTCTCTTGGCTTTAATGCTTAGAGAGTTGCAGGTTTCATCTGAGTAATTTTCTACACTGCCTTGGGAGTCACACAGTGGCCTACATTGAATTGCAAGGAATTCCTAGAAAGCTGAAGTGAGATGATTCCTACCCAGGCTGACATGCCTCAGGCATCGGGGATGCTCCTGCTGGAAACTGGCGCATGTGTGGTGGCCCTGGGACCAGAAAACTGTCACCTCTCTTCCCTCCTGACACCACATTTGTGTCCCCAGCTATGGAATTTCACATGCCCTCACCCAGCCAATCCTTTCAAGGGCAAACTCCTCATGAACCATGAGCGATTGGGGATCCAGGAGAGTTGGGGATGGAGTTTGCACATGGGCATGGAGTGACAGGACAAGAAGAAATGGCTTCCCACTGGCAGAGGCTGGGTTCACAGTGGATATTGGGGAGAAATCCTTCCCTGTTAAGGTGCTGAGGTCTTGGCACAGGTTGCCCAGAGAGGCTGTGGCTGACCCTGGATCCCTGCAAGTGCCCAAGGCTGGGTTGGATGGGGTTTGGAGCAACCTGGGAGAGTGGGAGGTGTCCCTGCTGGCAAAGGGACGTTATGGGATCGGGTGAAAACATCCACAAGTGTTCCCAGGATAGAGCAGGAGGAGCTCTGGTGAAGGGCTGGAAAGGGGGTTCACAGCATCCTGGTCTCCTACAGCTTTCATTGCATCATCAAGGGCATTGGCAGTAATTAGGGTGTTGCTCTGAGTGCTGATACCTAGCTGCAGTCAACTGATTGCTGTCCTCCCTGGGCTGTGTGAACCTGTCACTGAATGGCAGAAATTGTAGGCCATGGCCCAGGTGCTCACGTTGAGCAAGGGGAGGTGTTTGGCACATGATTCCTGGAGCTCCTCCCAGAATGGGAGTTTTTCTGACAGGCAGCCAGATTCTGCTTCACCAGTGCTGCCAGCACTGCAACATGCCAGCATTCCCGAGCCACCAGCACCGCCAGCAGCCCTCTGTGGGCTGAGAGGACAATGACCCCTCTAGGAAGGGAAATGAGGAATGGTAGAAACCTGGTAAGAGATTGAAAGTAAGCTGGAGAATGTCCCATTGGAAGGTTGTTTCCTAATCCGGGGGAAAAGAAGAGCCATCCAATAAATCTGCATGTTCACTACTTCCTCTGTGAACAAAAAAAAAAAAAAAAAAAAAAAAAAAAAAAAAAAAAAAAAAAATAACTCAAGGAAGTGAAATTCTGACAAAGGTAAAGATGTGCCATTGGCCTCCTCCCCCGCGACCCCACAGAGCCTTTGGGAAACATCAGAGGGACGGACAGAGCAAGGGAGCTGCTGGGGCAGGAGTGGGGAGCTCGCTGGTGATCTGGGCACTTTCTCCTTCATGTTACTGACCTGGGAGGATCCACTTTTTAGGACATGATCCCGAGGGAGCAGAGGGGCAGGAGGGGGCCGGAGGGGGCGAGGAGGTGCAGGGAGGGCCGAGGTGCAGGAGGGGGCAGGAGGTGCAGGAGGGGGCGGGAGGGGGCGGAAGCACTGCCTGATCTGCACAGACCCCCTTTGCCTGCTGCTGCCCCAAGTGAACAGGTCAGTGGAATTTTTTCCTCCTTCCTCCTATCCCACCTCCCTCTCCTCCATCAGCTGCTCTCTTCCTGACCCCCTCCCCCATGACTGCAGTGCCCTCCACAGCTCCCTCCCTGTGCCCTCAGCTTCCCTTCCACATCCCCTTCTGAAGCAGCCCAACCCTCTCCCCTATCATCAACCACACCATTTCCATCACCCTTCCTTCCCTGCACATCTCACTCCTTCCCCACTGAATCCCTTCCCACTGCGGAGCTGCTGAGAGAGAACACATGGTCCATTCCTTCCTGAAAAAAAAAAAAAGATTCTCCAGCCTGACTCCCCATCCACTCTGACCACAGCCAGGGGAACACATCCCACTGCCTGCCCAGCGTCCATCCATGGAGGTGACCACTGTGTCCCCACCTCCCACCTCACCCACTGAAGGAGGCAATCTGTGTGAGATAGATGTCACCATCTATCACGGAATAGATATCACCGCCATCACGGAACCTGTTCTCTCCCTGCCCTGCTGCCCGTTGCCCTGCACCCACTGCTTCTTGAGTTTTGTTCGAGGTCTCCCCACGCTGTGTTCTGCACCCCCTGCCTAGCTGGGACATTTTCTACAGCTCCAGCTACCGCCGCTGAACCTCAGATACATCTCGTCCCCCAGGACTGCTGCTCGCTCTGGTAGCTTGTGACAGTACTGAAAGGGGGAAAGTGCCAGAGGAAAACTGTAACTACGTTGTTGTGGGGTTTTTTTTCTCTATTGTTCCGTTTGTTGTCAACACTATAGTTATTTTATTAACTTACTTTGTTAGACTCACTAGTAAAGAACTGTTATTCCTATGCTCACATCTTTGCCTGAGACCCCTTTACTTTTAGAATTATAACAAGTCCAAGGGAGGCTTCTATTTTTGGTTCCCTAGCAGACATCCCTGTCTCTCTAAACTAAGACACTCTACCAAACCCGCCCAAAAAAACCCAAACCCTAATAATTACTCTGAAAACATCACCAAAAAACCACCAAACCCTAATAGCAACGCCAACAAAAACTGAAGGCCTAACAATATCCCATAGTCTGTAAATAACCCCCCAAAAACCTACTAAGAAAACCTCAAATGCTAAAAATAACCTTTCCTTTAACCCTAACAATAACCCAAAACCTAAAAAGAACACTAAAAATACCCCAAACTCTAACAACCCATACCCTAAAAATAGCCCCCAAACCCCCTCCTAAACAATAACCCAAACCTTAAAAACAACTCTAACAAAAACACTAACAATTGCCCAAACACTAAAAAATCCCCCCAAAAATTACCCTAAAAACCCCAAACCCTTAAGAAAACCCAACAGCAACCCAAACACTAGCAACAACCCAAATAACACAAACCCTAGCAATAACCCTAACAATAATCCTAACAATAACCCAAACCCTAAAAATAACACTTAAAAAGAACACTAACAATAACCCAAATATTAACAAAAATCTGTGCCCTAAAAATACCCAAAAAAACCCCAAACCCTAGAAAAAACCCTAACAATAACCCTAACCCTAAGAATAACCCAACAATTACCCAAAACCTAACAATAACCCATAGTATATACACAACCCTAAAAAAACCACTAACACGTAAATCCTAATAATAGCCCAACCCCTGAAAATAACCCTAAAAGAACCCTAATAACCCAAACGCAAACAAGAATTCAAGCCCTAAAAAAAACCCTAGGAAAAACCCAAACCCTAAAAAACCCCCCAACAATAAATCAAACCATAGCCCTAACCCCATCAATAACCCTAACAACAACACCAACCCTGACATTAGCACCAACAATAACCCTAATAATAACCTAAAGCTATCCACTAACCCTACTCCAACCTTCACCCAACCCTAACCCCCATCACTAACCCTTCACACTAACTATCTAATTAACTAATTAGTTAATTGTCTAATTTAATAAGTACTCCAGATGGGAGTATTGATATAATAGTCAATTAAGTTAATTATTAGTTACACCCATCTGGAGTACTAATCAGGGCCCAATATAGTAAATGCAAAAAAGAAGAAAGCATCTGTTGCAGCAGTAGAAAATTTCTGGCTCCCAGGGACTAAATAGTTTTATTTAAATAATTACTTAAAGGTTTTTTTACTCCCAGGAAGCCTGAAAGATTCTACTGCTGCTTTTTTATTTTAATGCTAGCATGGAAAACAAAGTTAGAAATCTAGTTGAGGGAAATAGAGGCAGAGAGAACGGGAGAGGCAGAGTTCAAGTTAGAGAGAAATAGAGAGAAAAATAAATAGAGTTAGAGAAACGGAGCTAAAGAGGAAAAGAAGGGGTTAGAGAGAAACAGAGCTAGAGTGAAAAAGAAAAAGCAGGAAATAGGTGTAGAGGAAATTGGAAAAGAGAGGGAAATACTCATAGATTTAGAGAAGCAGAGCGACAGAATTAGAAACAGAAACACAGAGAGACACACATTTACAAGAGACAAACAAAAATAAAATTAGAAATAGAAAAGTAAAGTGAGGAATAGACTGAAAAATAAAGTAAGAAGCAAAGCAAGAAATACAGTGCAAAAAAATGACTAAACCACAGCAAAAAAAGACAGGAGCCAAAGGAGGAGGGGAGGGGTGGGGCTGGGGGGAACCTTTGTTAGGGCTGATTCAACTTTATTGAATTAATTTAATTTATAGATTAGCAAAACACATGGAAATAATGCATATAGATGCAAACACAGGCACAAATACAAGTATAAACACAATCCATATACACACCAGAAAAAATCTAATTTACAGAGTGAAACGTGCAAATGTAGAAGTAAACGTAAACACCAAACAACACAGGACAACACAAGCCAAATACTTACTAACAGAATATAACTACTTCATGTGCCTAAAAGTACCTGCTGAAAACAAGCAGAGATAAGCTGGAAAATCCTCTTCATAAAAATGAAAGGAGAGCACATATCCCAGTGGCTCCCAGAGAGAAAAAAGAAGCTCTCACTAAAGGCTGGGGTTAATATACCCTTGATTGGGCCCACCTGGGAAAAGGGAGGCGCCAAATCCCACATGGTATAAAAGCCCTCAGAGAAGCAGTTTGGGTCCTCTGACTACAATTGAAGGTGAGCAAAGGGCTCAGACTAGAAAAAAGCTCTTCAGAGTTTGGTTTAATGATAATACTTTCTTTCCTGCTATAACTACTTCAGCCACAAGGGCAGATAGCAGGTAAGAAGCAAAACTCAGTTTTTCAGCAATATATCTAGATAAGTTGGAAAATTTGTGGTTAACTCACATAATTGTTACTTAGTAGCTACTAAATAAATTTCCACAAGGAAATAAGTGGGGAGGAGAAGAATAGTAATGATAGACATGGTGTCAGTCTCACCTGTTCCTCTCTTCAGGCTAATCAACACTATAAAGAAAAATAAGTAAAATAATAAATACAAGAGTGATGACAGGCTGATATACATGCAAAGTTCAGTCTAGACTAAGATATTGGGTATCAGAGCACAAATACAAGTGGCCAAAACCAGGCAGAAGAAAGCCATATGCCCCAAAAACATTGACATTAGGAAGCTGGGGAGATTAGTATTGTATGCCATGGAAAAGAGCCAGTATTCAATTCCATCTCTCTGTAGTTGGGAATGGGCTTCTGCTGGATAAAATTGTGCACGGATTAGGATGGCCCCCAGAGCAAAGCTCCCACCATCCAGAACCCAGGCTGCCTTTGGAGTGTTAGACACCCCCTGCAAACTGACATCAGGAACCTGGGGGTGGGGGGTGGAAGATGAAACATGAAAGCCTTATAAATATGTTTACCCAGCAAAAGATTTTGAGAATACAGACACTACAGGCACAACTGAAATGAAAGCAACATTTGACGTACTAAGCTTTAGTTATTAAACAACTAGAACACTATAGTATGGCTAGCTGAAAGTAATCCCCTTTTAATTAGGCAATACCTTCTGCTTGCAGACAGGTCCAAGGCTCACAGCAGACCCCACAAGTTTGGCAAAAGGGGTCCAAAGAGTAGTTTTAAAAATTTAAAATGTAACACAGTGTAATAATGTAAATATTGCTATATGCTGTATGTAACTGCTAAAAGGTTTGTATCTTGCGCTAAACTATTGAAAATTAGAATATATAGCACAAAAGAAAATTAATTGTATATCAATGGGAACTTCACTCGCTCTCTCTCTGGCTTTATTCCTCTTGTAAGAACTTTGCTCTCTTTGAGACCTGCTCTGAACTGCAGCTGGAGCCTCAAACTAGAGACGCAGCCACCCTGCTCTATGCAAAAAACCTCAAGATGAAAAGCTAACCTTCAAAAGTCTCCTATATTAGTCTATCCCAACCATCCCACCCCAAAATGCTCATACAGATAGAGATTTCTTTCCCAGAAAAAAAGACCCGGTTCATATCAATCTCCCTGGAGCAGGGAATGGGCTTTGGATGGTTAAAAATCCTCACCGTCGAGGACGGACTCCAGACCCCAGCTGGCACCAGCCAGAAAGCAGGCTGCATTTGGAGTGGTAGTTGCCTCCTGCATACTGAGATTTTTTTAATAATTAATTATTTAATAAAAATAATGCATTATCTTTTATGTTAATTTAAATTTTAATAAAATAATTAAAGTAATTATTAGTGTTTGGTGTGTTTTTTTGTATTTTTCAGGGTAATTATTTGTTTTGGGGGTTTTTTTAGGGTAATTATTGGGGTTTGGTGTCTTAGTGATGTAGTTTCCATTGTCATTATTAGGCTTTGCTTTGATTTTAGTGATCTTTTTCAGATTTGGTGTGGTTTTGGTTTAGTTTTCAGGGTAATTATTAAGATTTGTGTTCTTAAAGTAATTGTTATAGTTTGGTGTGGTTTTCATGTAGTTTTCTCGGTAATTATTAGTGTTTAGGGATTTTTTAGGGAAATTATTGTGTTGTGGTGTGTTTTTGTTGTAGTTTATAGGGAAAGTATTAGGTTTTGTGTTCTTTCTAGGATAATTATTAGTGTAGAGTTTGTTTTTGATGTAGTCTTCAGAGTAATTGTTTGGGTTTGTGTTTTTAAAGGATTTATTAGTGTTTGGTGTATTTTTCAGGGTAATTATTATTGTTTGGCAGTTTTTTTGGGTAATTATTGTGGTTTGGTGTGTTTTTGGTTTAGTTTACAGACTTTGCATTGATTTTGGGAATCTTTTTCATATTCGGTTTATTTTTGGGGTAGTGTGCAGTGTAATTTTTGCATTCTTAAAGTAATTATTGGGGTTTGGTGGGTTTTGGATATAGTTTTCAGGGTTATTATTGGGTTTTGGAATGGTTTTAGGGTTCTTTTTAGGGTTTGGTGTGTCTTTGATATAGTTTTCATGGTAATTGTTAGGTTTTTGTGTCTTAACGAAGTTACTAGGTTTTGGGCTGGTTTTGGTGTAGTCTTCAGTGTAATTGTTAGTGTTTAGGCTTTTTTAGAGAAATGAATGGGGTTTGGTGTGGTTGTGGTGTAGTTTTCAGGGTAAGTACTATGTTTTGGGTTCTTTCTAGGAGAATTAATAGTGTAGGGTGTGTTTTTGATGTAGTTTTCAGAGAAATTATTCAGGTTTGTGTTATTTTTAGGGTCCTTTTTAGGGTTTGAAGTGTTTCTGATGTAGTGTTCAGGGTAATTGTAAGAGTTTCAGTTCTTTCTGGGATAATTATTAGTGTTTGGTGTGTCTTTGATGTAGTTTTCAGAGTCATTACTGAGCTGTGGTATGGTTTTCGGGTTCTTTTAAGGGTTTGGTGTGTCTAATTTGTTGTCTTGAAGTAATTATTTGGATTTGGTGTGTTTTTGGTGTAGTTTTCAGGGTAAGAATTAGGGTTTCAGTTCTTTCTGGGATACTTTTTAGGGTTTGGTGTGTTTTTGATGTAATTTTCAGTGTAATTATTAGGGTTTGGCTTCTTTCTAGGATAATGTTTCGTGTTTGTTGTGGTTTTGATGTAGTTCTCAGGGTAATTGTTAGGATTTGTGTTCTTCTGAGGGTTATTTTTAGGGTTTGGTGTGGTTTTGGTGTAGTTTTCAGGGTAGTTAGTGGGCTTTGGTATGATTTGGGGAATCTTTTTTCAGACTTGGTATGTTTTTGGGGTAGTTTGCAGGGTAATTTTTAGGGTTTATGTTGTTAAAGTAATTATTGGGGTTTGCTGTGTTTTGAATGTAGATTTCAGGGTAATTATTAAGTTTTGGGTTGGTTTTAGGGTTCTCTTTAGGGTTTGGTGTATCTCTGAGGTAGTTTTCAGGGCAATTCTTAGGCTTTGGGCTCTTCAAGTTATTATTGGGGTTAGGTCTCTTTTTGGTGTAGTTTTCAGGGTAATTATTAGTGTTTTGTGTTTTTTTTCAGGTAATCATTTGGGTTCGGTGTTGTTTTGGTGTAGCTTATCGGGTCAGTGTTAGGGTTTGGGTTCTTTCTGGGATAATTATTAGTGTTTGGTGTGGTTTTGATGTAGCTTATCGGGTCGGTGTTAGGGTTTGGGTTCTTTCTGGGATAATTATTAGTGCTTGGTGTGGTTTTGATGTAGCTTTCAGAGTAATTATTAGAATTTGAGTTGGTTTTAGGGGTCCTTTTAGCGTTTGTTGTGTCTGCTGTAATTTTTGGGGTAATTATTTAT